>JAWNLL010000451.1:1215000-1482500 GCA_035042425.1 Drosophila flavopinicola | reverse complement strand
TTATTAGTGCTGACCATGAAAACTTTTAGTTTGAAGACTTAGACATAAAGCTTTAAATAACCCGATAGATGTTTTTATAAGATTTTATACTTCGCCGACTCAAGTTTGTTGTTTAACTAAATGCAAAAGTGGTTATTTAAAGCACACACAAGTTAAGTGTATTAAACGGAAAACATTTAAGGGACGTTTCCATGCTGAACATTCAGAATAACATAATCTTATGAAAAATTCTCAATCTGAGTATTCTACTGCAATTAACATAATTATTTAAATATTGCTGCTTATCCCTTTAGGTCTATAAACAATCGACCTTGCGATAGCTCAAATGGATAAACATTTCAATAGACATAGGTAAGCCTTAGAAGTAGCTCCTTGGTGACTCACCCGGATTGTAGGGCATCAAGGAAGTGCTTTGTTCATAGTAGCTCTTCACTGCATTCTCGTATAGCTGATTGGTGTTGCGCAGTAGCCAAAGATTCTTGCGTCCATTGACGCGCATAAAGCGATTTAATTGATCGGCCTTCATCTTGTATATATTGTGTATGTATATATATGTTTATATCGGCGGCTACACCTCGTCCGGCACCTGTATGGATTGGAATGCGCAGTGGCAGCTTGTTTCTCTCAAATCCGGCGCCTCAGCGATATCAGTTCCAGTGGCTCCTTGGGGATTGGGGATGGGGGGGTTCGGAGGGCTGGCGGCGTTTGTTTTAACTGGTGTACTCAGGATTGGCCGAAACGATACACTTGGTTATTGGAAGCGCTGCTCCTCAGTGGAGGTGCACGCGCCGTCAACACTAAATTTTGAGTTTCTTTCTATACCAAAAGGTATATTAGGCAATTTTTATGAGAACTTCCGTCTCAGGTTGACCTCGGATCTCTTTTATACTATAAGCAATTTAAAATCGGAAAAAGATTGGATAAATAACTGACTTTTAATACTAAAAGTGTCGAAGCGTAGTGAAAAGTGTTTGAAAAATGAGTGACGAAGTAAAACCAATTTTCTGATACAAACGAAAAGCCTGCTAATAAAAAATCAACTGAGTATTTTTCACGACACCCATATACCCTATGGCAACTAACAACAGCCTCCTCTGATACAGAGTAGGAGTCGAAATGTTATAGCTTATGGGGAATTTTTCTTTCAAGGTCAATAAACTCTTATATACTATTTACAAGAATTATTTTTCGATTCAAATTATTTGGTGTAAGTCGAAAGAAAAATCATCGCTATCGGATAAAGCTTTTAAGACTATTTCGAAAAACTGAAAAGTGACCAGACCAATTCAGATGTTTAGTGTATTTATAATAGTTGATCTCTGGAATACTTCTAGCAACTTTGCCAAAGTTGGTTTTGCGAAAGAGCCAACACCAAAAGAGCTACCTCTAAAATAAATAATAATAAAAACAAGTAGGAGTTATCTAGTCAGGAGTGCCCGAAGAGGAGCTACCCTGAACCCAGTCTTTACATCCATTCATACTTACCAATCAATGCACATACATACAAACACACACATACTGCAAGCAGTGCAAGCAGTTTAAGCAGGCTAACTTCTTCGCAAGGACCCACACTATGCAAAGGTAAAATAACTTCTGTATTTAGTGACAGATCTTTGTGAAATTTGCATCACATTACAATGGCTATAAAATGGGTCATCAAACCAAATTGCAAGGTCGTACCTTAAAAAATGAGTGTTTTTCGCTTTTGGGGAGATTGGGGTACGGTATCCAAAAAGTTAAATATTTGTTAGATGTGTTTGCTATTCTTATAGCTTTTATAGTCTCTTATATCTGCGTGTTCATACAGACGGACAGACAGACGGATATGGCTAGATCGACTCGGCTGTTAATACTGATCAAGAAGATATATACTTTATATGGTCGGTGATGCTTCCTTATGCCTGTTACATACTTTTGCACAATTATACCCTTTTTACCCATTTTTAATGGGTTCAAGGTATAAAAAACAAGTGGGGAAGGTTTATCTTCGGCGTGCCGAAGATTTGATACTCTTTTCGAACCTTTAGGCAATTTTCACACTGCCAACTGCACCACCGAAATATTTAATGACGCATATCTTTGCTAATTGTAACTAAATCGATTTGAAATTTTAAACGTTGGTGAGTTATAAGGATGTTCAAGTGTGCAAGGAAATTAAAGGCGATAGCTTTGAAAAAATGGGGTATATGGCCAAAACCGACTTCGAGTTGTATGGCAGCTATAAGATGTAGTGGTCCGATCCGTCCGGTTCCGATCAATGTTCAGTATGTTTGAATAATAAGTATCTGTGCAAAGTTTTATCGCGATAGCTTTGAAAACATGGGATTTATGGCCAAAACCGACTTCCAGTTGTATGGCAGCTATAAGATACAGTGGTCCGATCCGGCCGGTTCCGACCAATGTGCTGTCCCTTTGAATAATAAGTCTCTGTGCAAAGTTTTATAACGATAGCTCAAAAACTGAGGGACAAGTTTGCATACATACAGACAGACAGACAGACAGACAGACAGACAGACAGACAGACAGACAGACGGACATGGCTAGATCAATTTGTTTTGTTTTTCTAAGCATACTGGCAGTAACTTTTGGGGGTCTCAGACGCTTCCTTCTATGCGTTACAAACTTCAGCACAAACTTAATATACTATTTTCTTCGAAAAGAATATAAACATGTAGTATTATTTTAAATATTGCTAAAAAAAAAATTGTACTCTTATTATAATATAATAATATTATAATATAATACAAGTTTTGTTCGAAATGCAAATTGAAATTGTACCGAAAAATTCCGTTTTTGTAAGGCTGCAAAATTGCAAAGAGCTGATTGGAATTGATCGAAAAAGGTGGACCAGAAACCAAATACGCCTAATGATGGGCGCATAAAGTAAGGCAATAATGTGAATATTTAGTTTTTGGTATAAGCTGATTAGGAGCGAAAATCTCTGGACAGGACACATTTGCAAATACTTGTCACTTGCTGCTTGACATTGATTTATTGGACGCTGTCGAGTGGTTAATGTGTGTGTGTGTGTGTGTGTGTGTGTGTGTGTGTGTGTTTGGAGAGTACAGAGCTGTGTGTAAAAATGTAATAATTAGCCACACAAGCCGGGCCAGGTGAGAGGCCGTTAACAACATTACACACTGCGGCTGTCCGTGTCCATGTCCATGTCCTGTAATATCCTGTCCTCGGCTGTTTGATGATGTTGTTGATAATGGGGCAAACGATGATTATGCTGCCCGGTGCACATTGCAGCTGATGCTGCTGGATGCTGCTGCTGATGCTGCTGCTGATGCTGCTGCCTCGTCTTGTATGCAAACAAATGGGGGAAAAAGTGCTGAAAACATGAGTTGATCCTGGTGGTTGCTGGTCAGCAGGCTGGGATCTGTGCGCTGCGGGTTATTGGGCAGTGCGTGTGCACAAATTGGTTTTAATTAAATTACAGTGCGTAATTTATGCATTGCTTAGCTCCATGTCCGGTGACCGCTCCCATCTCCCGCTCCCGTCTCCCGCTGCCATCTCCCACATCCCTGAAGTCCGAGCAAACAAATCGATGGCAGGCGGCAGTTGCAGTTTTGGGCTTAATCGAATCCTGGCTTGCATTGCAGCGTTGCCTGCATAAATGTGGCCTATTTATGAACACAGCCGCAATGCCCACAATCCACAATACCACAACCACACACGCACACGCACACACACACGCACACACACGCACACACAGCTGGCAACTTTTTGGCAAGGCAAATAAAACAAGTAAGAGTGCTCTAGTCGGGAGTGCCCGACTACGAGATACCCTGAACCCAGTCCTTACAATCATTCATATTAATCTAAACACACACATGCTGCAGTACAAGCAGTACAAGCAGTGCAAGCGGTCTAAGCAGTTAGCTTGCTTTTCGCTGAGCCCCACATAATGGAAAGTTAAATCTTAAATAACTTCTGTGTTTATCGTCCGATCTTATTGAAATTTTTGGGGCAAACAATTGTCAATAATATGTGTGACCAAACCAAATTGCAAGGTCGTACCTTCAAAATGCGTTTTTTTAACTTTTGGGGGTTTGGGGGTGGTATCCAAAAGTGAAAAATTTGTTCATGTGTATGCTATTCGAGATTATACATGTCAAATTAGGGGCCTCTAGCTCTTATAACTTGTAAGTTATATCCAAAAAACGCTGGTCTGAAATCGAAATTTATCGATAACTTTTGAACGGGACGAGCTATCGATAAATTTTAATAAACTTGATCTGTCCGGAATCTGTCGGGATTAGGAGAACTTATGTTCCAAATATGAAGTCTCTAGCTCTTGTAGTCTCTGATATCTGTGTGTTCATACAGACAGACAGACGGACAGACGGACAGACGGACAGACGGACAGACGGTCAGACGGACAGACGGACAGACGGACAGACGGACAGACGGACAGACAGACGGACATGGCTAGATCGACTCGACTGTTGATACTGATCAATAATATATATACTTTATATGGTCGGAGATGCTTCCTTATGCCTGTTACATACTTTTGCACAACTTCATTATACCCTTTTTACCCATTTTTAATGGGTTCAGGGTATAACAAGTGGAGAAGGATTATCTTCGGCGTGCCGAAGATTAAATACTCTTTTCGAACCTTAAAGCAATTGTTACTATTTTTCCGTGACTGCTTATTTAATCGCAGATATTAATGTCGCATACATATACCCCTACATATAAAATAAAATATATAAAGGTATTCATGTAAACAGGGACGGTTCACTATCCGCAGCTCGTGGACGCGTCCCTTAGCATTCATAAGTGCTACCGAATTGAACAATATACAAGTTTCACAGTTTTTCCAAAAAGTCAAAACTACATTACATATGTATACTACAATATACATACCAAATTTTGTGCCTGTTGCTCTTATACCTTTCAAGGCCGCTGTCGGAAATTGAATTGTCATAAAACTTAATCTGAACATACGAGAGCTTATATTCAGAATTTGAGATCCATATTTTTTTTCGCGTGGCATTGGTTTTGCCAATGAATTTAAATTTTTCTTTTGAATTATTATATTAAAGCTACTGTATGTATGAAAAAAAAAATTAGATACAATTTAGGAAATTTAAAATAAATGAATTTGATTACAGTTATTATATATTTGAAAAGAAGAATAAGAAAAAATGAAAATAAATGACCAGTCGCCGCTGGTTTTGAACCCAGGACCCCTCGCTCACCAGTTCGCAACTTTACCCCTTACGCCACAAGCCGTTTTGATGATCGCTGACAAAATCCCTTGAAGAGCAGACTGTCAAAAGCTTTCTTGTTTTTGCTTTTTACTGCTTACACCAAGCAGTTCTAAGAATCGCTGACAAACTCGATTTATACTGAGCTTTTGTTTTTTCGCGTTGGCATTGTTTTTGTTCTAAGCCATTTGAAAGCAAATGAATTTGATTACACTTATTATATATTTGAAAAGAAGTATAAGAAAAAATGAAAATAAATGACCAGCCGCCGCTGGTTTTGAACCCAGGACCTCTCGCTCACCAGTTCGCAACTTTACCCCTTACGCCACAAGCCGTTTTGATGATCGCTGACAAAATTGCTTGAAGAGCCGACTGTTACAAATTTCCTTGCAACCTGCAGCAACTCGCGTTTGTCAGCATTTGTTTGTTCGCGTGGCATTGTTTTTGTTCTAAGCCATTGGAAGCAAATTAATTTGATTACAGTTATATATTTGGAAGGAAGAAAAAGAAAAAAGTATTAAATTAATAATCAGTCGCCGCCTAGACTCGAACTTGCGAGACCTTGCGAAACTTGCGTTCGTTAGCGCGGCTCTTTACGCCTTACGCCACAAACCGTTTAGATGATCGGTGACAAAATACCTTGAAGAGCAGACTATCAAAAGCTTTCATGCGCTTGACTTTGTTTGCTCATATGCACCTGTTTTTTCAAAATATTTAATGACGCATATCTTCGCTGTTTATGACTCATTCGATTTGCGATTTTACCCATTGATGAGTTATAAGGATGTTCAAGTGTACAAGGAAATTTAAGGCAATTGCTTTGAAAACATCGGATTTATGGCCAAAACCGACTTTGAGGTGTATGGCAGCTATAAGATATAGTGGTCCGATCCGGCCGGCTCCGACCAATGTGCTGTCCCTTGAATAATAAGTGTCTGTGCAAAGTTGCATCGCGATAGCTCAAAAACTGAGGGACTAGTTTGCATACATACAGACAGACAGACAGACAGACAGACAGACAGACAGACAGACAGACGGACATGGCTAGATCAATTTGTTTTGTTTTTTATAAGCATATTGGCAGTAACTTTTGGGGGTCTCAGACGCTTCCTTCTATGCGTTACAAACTTCAGGACAAACTTAATATACTATTTTCTTCGAAAAGAGTATAAAAAGAAGAAATTAAAATGAAAAAGTGGGAGAGCAGAAAAAACGTTTGCAAATCTTTGCATAAAACTTCAAAAATTAACTTAATTAATTGGCACATCATTTCGGTTAGTGGCATCATCTTCGGGCCAGGCCCTTAATGCTGTTGATATCCTTTGGCAGCGACGCTGGCGACGCTGGCGACCTTTGACCATTTTAATACTTTGCAAGTGTAAAATGAATTTTAGTTTATACCCAAACAAAAATGCTTCTTTCAGCAGCCCTTCTTTTGTGGCACGTGGCTGCTAAGCTGCCACATTAGCAAAGTGAGGTGCAAATTTTACGAGTGTCCTTTTTGGACGATGCTTGCTGTTATTGTTGTTGTTGTTGTTGTTGTTGTTGTTGCTTGTGCTTGTTTGTTTGTTGCTTTGATTTGAGTAAATGATGAAAAGCTGTCTCGTGAAATGCTTTCAGCTTTCAGCTTTTCGCTTTCAGTTTTCAGCTTTTAGCGTACCCCGCTTGTCTCCCGCCCCTAATTTGGGACATGGCTAATGCTCTGCTCTCCATGTGCGCTGGCCCCATTAAAATTGACATTCATTGCATTTCGGGCAATTAGACTAATTGACTTTTAACCAGCACATGAGACACATGCGCCCAAAACACACACACAACACACACGGTATACACACCCACCGCCCAAATCCACGGGCCCATTAATTTTGTATGCGCAATTTGCTTGTTGCAGTTGCATAATTGTCAGCGACAAGTGTCCACGTGGTCCAACTAAATCGGGTCAGCAAAACAGAAAAGAGAGAGAGAGAGAGAGACAGAAAAGACAGCGAGCGAGAGAGAGAGAGAGAGAGAGAGAGAGAGAGAGAGAGAAGATAGAGGCAGAGTCTAAGGCAGCAAGACGGCTGGAGATCAAAGGTAGATCCAGTGAGCCAGCGATACGAAAACGCAAACCAATCAAAAGAAATTGAGAAATGGCAATGTAAGCTGTAAGTTGTAAAATGATTGATGGCTTGCCTTGGGCGAACTGTTGAGGTAGAGACTGTGCACAGAGAGCACAAATCAAACTAAAATCAAGAGCAAAGTGTACAGAGCGACAAAAATCGAAGCACATATATATTTACTTATTTGTTTAACTATTTATTTAAAGGCATTCAGAACTGGAAATTTTAATAAAATTATAAGCTAGAGCAAATTAAAATTATACACATATATAGTAAGCATTAAAAAAATTTATTTTCAAATTTCATAAATGTACATTTTCAAATGTAAATTAAATTATAAATTATCTCGGGTACGTAATTGAACAATTTGTCACTTACATTTACAGCAAGGATTGGTAAAAATGTAGACAAAAGCTCAATGTTAAGCTAATAACCATCTTTGAAAAAGAGCGGAAAAGTATTTAATGTCGACAGAAAAGTTACTTTATATTATTAATTACAACAAAATTTAAATACAATTTTTTAAGGTACATAGTGCAATTTCAAATATGAATTTATCAATTAAATTTATGTAATTTAAAAATAGATTATCAGACAGTTTTTTTTGAAACTTTTGTTTTTATATTTGCTTAACATTTCAATCAGAGCACAACAAACTGCCCTATAAGAAATCATATTGTTATAAAGATAAGGATTACCTGGAATGTTCAGAGTGTCATGGGAAATTATGATGAATTCTATATACCCGCTACTTAGAGCAACTTGAAAATAATAGTTAATTTGGTACTTAATACATAACAGGTTGAAGTCTGGATGAGTTTGCGGTTGTATTTCAGATATCTCAACTTATATTACGTATACAGTTTTTTTTAATACCCTAACCGCTATTAATTGGTTGTATTATTTGTTTAATTTGTATCTCTTAGAGTACTTTGCCGACTTTTGTTATGAGAATAGCCATTAGTCTTGTAGTCTTATGCTATATACAAAAAAAAATCATAAATTTACTACAGGATCTGAACTTAATAGTAAATAAACTTCAAAATTCAAGACATTTGGGACTCCATAAATTCAATGGTAAGCGAAATATCGCCTTTTTTTAAAATAGAAAAGCCATTTGAATTAAACTATTTCTTGACAGATTTTTATATAAAACGTGTACTTGATATGTTGAATTAAATATATAAATATAAAAATGTAGGAGATGTAACTCAATTTTAATAGATAAATAGACATTTGGTGACGACAATTTCATGCTTTGACGAAGCAATTCAATTTCAACTATTTATGTTTTTATATGAAACGTATACTTGATATGTTGCATTAAAGATAAGTTAATAGTCCTTATAAACGGTATAAGCTTGTAAGTATTTGAAAGTAGCATTTTGCGAAAACACAAATCTTGTTTTGGTGTGAAATTCTTAATTCAAAAGGGGTAACATATTTATTTTTCGATTTTTCAATCTAGAATAAAAAGCTGTTGTGTATATAATGCTGCTTTTGTTCTCTGTGTAAAAACAGTCGCCACATGGCGTTACTCAAGCACTCACAGTTGTAAGTCAACGGCGCGACAGGACTCGGAAATAAGATCCAGCGTCAGGACTCGTACTCAGCTATGAGCCGAATCAAGCAGTTGCTCCGTTGTGTGTGTGTGTGTGGGTTGCTCATTCATTCATTTGCTCAGTCAGCCATTCATTCATTTCCTTGATTATGTTTCTTATCAATGATAAATGAATATGTAGTACCAGCACTCAAAACTGCTGCTCTAAACTGCTGGCAAAGTGAAAGTAATACCCAAGCGAGCGGAGGCCAAAGTAAATGCGAAATTGCATCGGCTGTGTGGACTGTGTGATATACCCTGCATTTGCTACAATTTGTCAGCCGATAGTCTGCATATACCAATTTTATATACTTTATTTACTAAATTTTAGTCCTGGGTTGAAAGATATATTCTGCAAACAGCTAAGTTTTGTTCATCAAATTGAATTCGAAATTACAAAGATATTCAAGTTAAGCTCACAAAATATATTGTAAAATTTAAAAACGAGTATTTGAAAAGATTCATGTAAGAAATAGTTAGCAGAGTACAAGTTAATATTAAGTAGGACAGTGTTATAAGTACAGAAAAAAGAATTTGACAAGCTGATCTTTGATTTTCTGTGGTAGATTTAGGTCTAATCCAAGCATTGCTAAGCTTATTATTATTATTGACGTTTTCTGCCAACTTTAACTGAATACTGTGAGAAATGTGAGCTTTAAGCTCACACTTTTTAGGTATTACAGTGATATTATTACTATTACTATAGCTACATATTATTATTGCTTAAATTTGTAGATCTTCCTAGAAGCCAGTAAGATATGTGAGCTTTAAGCTCGATTATAATCTTTCTATGTGATATATTTCTATTAGTATTTGTATACATTTCTTGATGTTTCCATTTTCACTCAAGTCTTTAAGATCTGTGAGCTTTAAGCTCCCACTGGGCCATTCCACTGCCCGCTTATATTATATCTATGTGATATATATTTCTATTAGTATTTGTATACATTTCTTGATGTTTCCATTTTCACTCAAGTCTTTAAGATCTGTGAGCTTTAAGCCCCCACTGGGCCATTCGGCTGCTCGCTTATAATCTTTCTATGTGATATATATTTATATTATTATTTGTATACATTTGTTGATGTTTCCATTTTAACTAAAGTCTTTAAGATCTGTGAGCTTAAAGCTCCCACTGGCCCATTTAGCTGCTCGTTTATAAGCTTTTCACTAAATCGATAGCGAAATGGCCGAGCTAGCAGCTGTCGTTATTGCCGCCATTTGTACCAATTGCCACATGCTTGGCCACAAAATCAATAAGCCCGGCTCGGCGTGAAATCATCGGCCGCGAGACGAGAACGTGGCGCAAAGTCAAGCGCAGCCAGCTGAAGTGCAGGCGAAACTGTTTCTGACATCTGCACCCGTCTCCAGCCGCGACTCGCCGCTGAGTCTACTGTAGGTCCTGCAGCTGCTGCAGCAGCAGCAGCTCGCCCGACCCACCCGCTGGGCCCCTCCCGTTGATTGCTACAACGACTTTTGGCCCGAAAAGTTCTTTGTGGTTAGGCGCTGGCGCGCTCGTAGCCGGGCAAAAAGGATGAACGGATTCTCGGCGGACTCAACGGTTGGGTCTGCTGCTGCTGCTGTTTTTGAAGTGGGCACTCGGCAATTTTCCAGCACTTTAGGAATAAAATTTTTAACAACTCGCTGAGGCGGCCGCTAAGTGCGTCGACGTTTAAACTCCCAGCGGTCGCCCAGCGGGAGGGGTTCTTGTGTCCATCAACTTGACGACGACGACGACGACGTCGCCAGTTTAGTTTTGCAGAAACTTTCAGACCCTCCACTAAAATATGCATAAGGGCCAAGCCTTCGCCCAAGTGTACCCAGCCCTAGACCTAATCACTCCCAAGTAGTTGTGTATAAATGATCTGCTCCTCCCCTTTCCTCCCCCTTCCCTCCCACCTGCATTCACCTGTCATACTCTTATAAATAATCGACAGTGGACAAGGACAGCTGTAAAGCTTTCAAATCGCTGCCTGTTACTCTATTAATGCCAATGACGTTGAATAATTAGCGCCGCGTGCTGCAATTTCTGATATATAGCTAGCCAGTAGCCAATCACCAATAGCTTCATCAATATTGGCCGGCTAATGACGCCGCCTTAGCTGCAGCGTCATCCACCCAACCATCCAAAACGAACAGCCATTTGAGTGGCAGAGACTAAGGATAATGAGCACGCAGATGACCTAAATGATGGGCATAAATAGCCAGGAAGGACGAAATATATATACGTTAAGCGAGCGATTATTTCATACCCGACTCACTATCACACAAATTGCATAGAGCCCAAATGAACGACGCTGCTGATTGTTGCTCGGATGAACCAGTTTGTATACAATTAGTTTTGCGAGAAATTGAAACTAACACTATATAATGTCTTGTCAAATTCAAATCAGAAAAATTCCAATCACAGCGAAAATATTAGTATGAGTAACAAATAATTAAGTATACGCATGCGGTACGCCTGCAAACAGTTTGTTAGTTGAAACGAGTGTTAAGTGGACTTCAGTGAACCGCACGAACTGAATTCCTGACAGCCACATCTTTAGTTCGCTCAAATGCACTGAGTGGACAAACGAACTGCATTTCAAACGTATTCTCGCCTCTTCAACCTGAATGAGCCACAAGAATGAATGACAATGGGAATTCAGCAAAATAAATACCAAGAACGAATATAACAAAAGTATTTCGTTTGTGTGCACAAACTAAAGAGGCGGATTTCACATCTCAAATGATACAAGCGAGGGATACGAGAAGAGGATTGCACTGCAAATAATTGCAAGACTAAGTACGATATTTCAATTAACAAAGTGTACTTATTTTTAACATTTATTTGCATGGTTTTATTGGACTTTTGTGGATTTCCACGAATCCATGCAAAAATACTGTTGCAATGTGTATTTTAAATATGAAATTAACTTAAATTTCCATTTTAAAAACTTTATTATTTTACTAAACAATATTTGTACTCAATGGCTGTAACTTTTGATAATAATGAATACAATTAATGAATGAATAAATAAAATAGTAAATCACTTAAATAAAAATAAAATATGTATATGCCAATTGGAAGGGCATTCAAGGGTAGCTGCCTTATTTAGTTGATCAGCCCGCACCGTCATAAAACAAACAGCCCAATAAAAATTAGTGGCAAATAAAATTTTAATTTTTAAACAGTCTTGAACGGCTCGAAGCCGGAGTATACTTAGGCCGTGCCGTACACTTAAGACTCCGGCACGGGGCAATCAAACAGAATGTGGAAAAACTGTTTGAGTATTTGCCAATGGTCCCGGCAAATCAAATCGAAAGCAAAGTTGCCAAAAGGAAACAACAATAACAACAAAAATACAAAATACAAACGAAAACGAAAAGAAGAAAAATGAAGCAACGCGAGCGTCTAGCGTTAACAGAACGTGTTTTGCACACTTTTGGCATTCTCAGTGGGGCGAAATCAGAGAGGGCAACAGCAAAAAGTAATGGCAACAGGAGCGACTCAGCTCTGCCAACAGTTTGCCCAGGCATTTGTCAGGCCCATAAAGTGGTGGGTGAGGGAGTGGCTGTGTGGTGGGTTGAGGCTGTCAAAAGTCAAAAGACATACACCACATACATGCAATGCTGTCACACAGCCAGCCAGCCAGCCAGCCAGCCAGTCAGCTAGTCAGTCAGTCAAATAAGCCTGTCGATGGGCCTACGAGATTCCTGGAGCCAAGGAGTTTAGGGCAGCATTACCCATCATCGTTGTGTGCGTGGCACAAAAGCTGGCAATTGGCATTAACAAGCTGGTTGTTATATGTTCGTATGTCCAGGCGCAGTAGCTACCCACTGCAGGTCCTGCGACACAATACTCGTTAGTCTAAGGCGACTGGAACAGCTGCTTGTGGCAATATTGGACAGAACTTCGGCAATGGACCTTTCTTGTGGCACTTCACTTATCTGTGGAACGTTGCGGTGCAAAATTGTTCACAGTACGGAAATTCCATTAGCAGTCATTCCCACATACCCTGCAATCTTATCGGACAGTGCGAGAGGTATGCAATTTCCAGACAGCTAAAATACATTTTTGGATCTGTATAAGATTGAATATTTATTTATGGCTGTCGTTTTGTATATTTCGAAGCACAGCATTTGGCATCATTCAACATGACCAGGAAAGTAAATAAATAATGTGAAAAGGTTTGACTTAGAATCATGTCCTGCATAAGTTAATAACGAATACAGGCGCTTTGAAAAGATCGAATTGATGGCCAAAACCGACTTCCAGTTGTATGGCAGCTATAAGATATAGTGTTCCGATCTGGCCGGTTCCGACCAATTTGCTGTCCCGACGCTTCCTTCTATGCATTACAAACTTCAGCACTAACTGAATATACTATTTTCTTCAAAAAGAGTATACAAAACAAAAACAAGTGAGAACGTTGCAGTCGGGCGGAGCCGACTGCGTAATACTCTGATACCATTTTAAGAACAGCTGAAAGCAAGTGAACAGAACATTTTTGCTGTTGTTTGGGTGACCCGAAATCGGCCTTCCAAGTTTTTGGGGACTGGAGGGGCGTGGTCGATCTTAAGAGGGGGTGACAAGAAGTCTATCTTCCAATTTTGGTGACTCTAGCTCTAAAACTGTGGAAGATATAAACTTTCGCGATTTTTGGGGGCGGGAGGAGGCGTGGCCCCAAAATTTTTTCCGATCTTTAGAGGGGGTGACAAGAAGTCTATCTTCCAATTTTGGTGACTCTAGCTCTAAAACTGTGGAAGATATAAACTTTCGCGATTTTTGGGGGCGGGAGGAGGCGTGGCCCCAAAAATTTTTTCCGATCTTTAGAGGGCGTGACAAGAAATCTATCTTATAAATTTGGTGACTCTAGCTTTAAAACTGTGGATGATATACATTTTCGCGATTTTTGGGGGCGGGCGGGGGCGTGGCCCCAACATTTTTTGTCCGATCTTTAGAGGACTTGGCCAGAAGTCTACCCTCAAAGTTTGGTGGCCCTAGCTCTTAAACTGTGCGAGATATAGGCTTCCGTGTTTCGTGGGGGCGGGGTGGCTGGGGGGCGTTCTAGTGGGCGTGGCCGGAAAATCCAGAACGCAATCTTTTGGGCTGGTCAGCCCTAGTCTAAATTCCAAATTTTGGGACTCTAGCTTCAAAATTGCGGGAAATATACACGTGTTATCGAATTGTGCATTCATGTATATCGATTTTCGCGATTACGGGGGCGGGAGTGGGCGTGGTCGAAATTTTGTTTCTGTAATCTATAGAGGACGTCACCAGTAATATATATTCCAAATATGGTGACTTTAGCTCTAAAACTGCGGGAGATATAAGCATTTCAAATTAATTTTGGAGGGGGGCTGGTGGGCGTAATAATGGGCGTGGCCGATTAACCTAGGATCCAATTTTTTCGGGAGGTCACCAGCAATATACCTACCAAATTTGATTACTCTATCAATCTTTGAATGGAATTAAAATATAAAAATTCATTTAAACTTAAAAATAATATTATTAATATGTTATTATTATATTAATATAATTCAGCATGTTAGTGCAAGTCTAACTTGAAGAGTTGCAAAAACAATCAATAAATAAATAAATACCTATACGAGATATATTGTACTCGATAGTACCCATCATTTATGTATGCTTGTTCCATCTATATTGTATTTCCATGTATTCCATATCATCTTATCTCTTCTGACTGTTTCGTGTTCAGCCCTTTTTTTGTTAGCTGACAAACTCGGAATTTCGTAATTCTCCACTACAGTTGGCCACTTTGGCAGTCTTTTTGTGATAATTTATCTTAGTTTTGCCTCGCTGCTTTTATTTCGTTTTATTTCTTCTTTTTTTTTCTGCGCATACCCCACTTTGGAGCCATCTTTCTTGCAGTCTGTCTGGCCCACTTAAATCACAGTGCAACACAAAAAAAACTTTTGCCACGTTTTTCGCTGGCGCATTTCAAATGCAAACGCAGTTTAAATAAATTGCCACCTGATAGAAGAATCAACAAGGCGGCCCAAAAGACCCCATTGCCCGATGCGGCACGTGCGTCCCAAACATACACACACACACACACACACACATGCACACACACACAGAGATAGAGAGAGGCGAAGTATGTTCTTGACATTGCCACATACTCCAGCTCAATGTCGACAAAGGGCAACTCTAAACAAATTGGCGGCAAACTGAAGCCGCTCAGTGGTTGTTGGGCTTATCTCGAAGGCGCGGCTGTAGGCCTGCCAATAGTTCACTTCAGTTCAGCTCAGCATCAGCTTCAGCTTTAGCTTCGTCCGTTTTGCCAGATTGCGATTACGCATACGCCGCGTGTGACACGCGCGCGCGCTGCCACGCCTCGCTGCGCCTACGAAATGAAATTAAATGCTTTTGATTTATTTATTTATTTTTATTGTGCGTCGTCCCCCTATTTGCCGAAAGCAGGGGCGTGGCAGTCTGGGCAGAACAAAAAACGGCAAATGTTGCCCTCTAAAATGGAAAGCAGAAAAATCACAACGTGAACAAAAACTTTGGTCCTTCCCATGTTCGCTGTCTGCCTGCGCCAAGGGGCTGGCGCTCTTGTTCTTCTTGCTTCCTTGCTCCACATGACACATGGCGCAGCTCGGCGGACCCCTTTTTTCTTTTTGGCTTCTTGCTGCAGCTGGGCGCGAATTTGCTGTCGCCTTTCGCCGCTACTTTGATTTCACTTTACACATTCGCCTTCCCTTCGCTGCTGCCTCGCCATCTCCGTCTATAACCCTATCTGTATCTGTATCTGTATCTGTATCTGTGTCTGTGCATGTGTTGAGTGGCACTTTGCAAAGTTATGACACGCCCGCAGGTGCGGCCAGCGACCACCATCATCATATGAAGCAGACGATGATGATGATGATGATGTTGCTGCTGAAGTTGCTGTTGCTGTTGCTGTTGACATTGAAGAGGGCAACGAGACTGCCCCACAGTTGCTGCAATTGATCGTTGCTTACATGGCTGATCAGATGGCTTATGTGCGGACAAGTACCTAGGTTGCTGCTTTCCAATTCCTCTACATAAATCTCTAGGGATTTGCACTTCATAGTTTATTCTTGAGCTCGTGCTTTCAAATCAAACAATAAACAGCGTACAGTGCCAGTCGAATGTTAGCGCTCAGCATACAAACATATTGATTCTCATTTTAAGCTGTTAAACAAATGAAGTGTCTTTAAATTGGACAAATGTTAGTTAAATTTTTAGCTCTATGTTCTAATACATGGAAAGCAACAGAATATTCTACCAGCTTTGATGTTCTATAAACTGAAAATCCTTAAATAAATTAATTGTATGAATGGAATATAAATTTATACTTTTTCTCTTATCAAATATAATCTTTAAGTAAAAATATTCTACCAGCTTTGATGTTCTATAAACTGAAAATCCTTAAATAAATTAATTGTATGAATGGAATATACATTTATACTTTTTTTTTATCAAATATCATCTTTAAGTAAAATTGACGAAAAAAATTTTCCGGAATATTTGTATGCTATTTGATAAAATAATTAAGAATATATGTTTGTTGAAAATGATTCTCATTTTAAACTGTTATGTAAATTTAGTGTCAATATATAATAAATATAATAGTTACTTTCTTAGCAAAATATCCTTCCAGCTTTGCAATATTTTACTATTGATGTTCTATAAACTGAAAGTCCTTAAATAAATTGAATGCTCGAAAAAACAATTCGAAATATTGTTTTGTTTATTTATCAAATATTGCTTTTACTTACTGAAAATCTTTAAATGCATTTAATGAGAAGAAAATACGCAGAAATATAACATGTTGTTTATTTATCATTTACTGCTTGTATTTTCAAATAAATTCTAAAAATCAAATACAAGGGATGTGAAAGCAACCCAAAGCGACTTCTAAGAATTGCAATTCGGTCGAACGAATCTTCTTCACTAAAATGTAGTACATTTGTTTGTTGTACATTTAACATTTTGATGAACTGCGTTCTAAACGTTTAGAGGCACTTCAGCTATTGTGTTTGACAACATGTTTAACTTTGACAGAAACATGAGCAAAACAAAGAGTACTTAGAAAAAGTTCTTGGCAGCCGTGATTCGACTAATCTAATCTATTTATTATTTATTTATTACAGATATAATTGAATTTAAAGAATTTAAAAATGCAATTCGCTTGTGAAATTTTGTCAGTTGCCAAAATTGAGTTAATCGCATCTACGCGAATGGGAATTGAGTATGCATGTACTATGTATGATATATATGTGTATGTATTTTGGTTAGTCCTGCGAGTTTTGCCTCTGTCGTTGCGGGGCAGAGCAAGTTGGTCTCCTTGGGCCATTTGCTGTCGCGATGGGGCGTCAACAGGTGAGCGGAGCGTACCCCACATTTCATCGGAGTGTAGTAAATTCTGGGTAGCAAGCTCAATGCTTGATTAACACGCCCGAATAAAACTTTGTGTGGCCCTCATCGTTCATTCGATTGCTGTTGCTGTTGCTGTTGTTGTTGTTGTTGTTGTTGTCCATGCTGCTGTAATTTTTGTCACTTTTAATGGGAGTTTGCAACACTGCTCTTTGCCCCACCCCTTGGCCGTAAGAGAAACTTTCAGTTCGATTTGCCGCCACGCTGACTTTTCACTCCTCCCGTATCAAATGTCTCTCAGTCTTCTGCTTCCATCTTCTAGCTGCTGTCTGTCGCTTTGTCGCTATGTCGCCTTGTCGCTCTGTCGTTTGTGGTCTCGTGTCCTCCGCTGTCCTGGCGCCCCTGCATTCTCCTTATTTATTCGACTTTGTGTGTGGCATTTTATTGCTTTAGCATTAGAGACTTGTGCAAATTATTTGTGCAAAGTTTTTAACGTTGTCCTCAGTTAACGGCTTCCCCAACTTGTCATTGATCACAGATGCTGACTCATTGCACATAAGCATACATGCCCCAAACCCATCCCCACTAATGTTGAACGCTTATATCGTTATATTCCGGAAAATTCAAGTTCAAGGTGCATCATCATCATCATTATCGTCAAGCTCATTAGGCTTTCATTATTTCGCCAAATTCGAAAATGAAGTTGCTCGCAATTTTAGAGCTTTCAATTAGCAATGCAGGGTATACCATACATTGATGGCATCCCCCCCCCCCCTTTTATGGCAGCTGATAAGCATAGGGATTGTGTCCTGGGTCCGGTCGTCGCTCGCTTTTTGCTTTTTCGCTGTTTATGACCATGTGAATTTTGGTTTCCAAATCGTTTTACGACTCAATTTTTATGCACGCGTTAACGACACAAAACGTACACAAATATATATAACCGCAGAAGGCGGCACAGTGGCCCAAATGCAGGAGTATAAGGCTAACGAGTAAGAGGAAGACACAAACATACTAATATAGGGAAATTAAAACAATTTCAAGACCTATTAAAATCGACATAAAAGCATTGAGCAATTCAGTTAAAAATTGAGCTCTTTTGCTACGCAATTCAATTGCATTGGATTTAAAAAGAAATAAATTAAAACAAGTGGGGAAGGATTATCTTCGGCGTGCCGAAGATTTTATACTCTTTTCGAACCTATAGGCAATTTTCACTCTGCCAACTGCACCACTGAAATTTCATAAGCTGTACAAAATCGTTTTGTCGCGTAACATTTTTTTTTTGTTCTAAGAATATTTAATTCATTGCCAGTTGTATAGCAGCTATAAGATATAGTGATCCAATCCGGCCGGCTCCAACCAATGTGATGTCTCTTTGAATAAAAAGTATCGGTGCAAAGTTTCATCGCGATAGATTAAAAAACATGGGATATATGGCCAAAACCGACTTCGAGTTGTATGACAGCTATAAGATATAGTGATCCGATCCAGCCGGCTCCAACCAATGTGATGTCTCTTTGAATAATAAGTATCGGTGCAAAGTTTCATCGCGATAAATTCAAAAACATGGGATATATGGCCAAAACCGACTTCGAGTTGTATGGCAGCTATAAGATATAGTATTCCGATCCGGCCAGCTCCGACCAATGTGCTGTCCCCTGGAATAATAAGTGCCTATGCAAAGTTTTATCGCGATAGCTCAAAAACTGAGGGACTAGTTTGCATACATACAGACAGACAGACAGACAGACAGACAGACAGACAGACAGACAGACAGACAGACAGACGGACATGGCTAGATCAATTTGTATTGTCATTCTAAGCATACTGGCAGTAACTTTTGGGGGTCTCCGACGCTTCCTTCTATGCGTTACAAACTTCAGGACAAACTTAATATACTATTTTCTTCGAAAAGAGTATAAACACAAATAATTTGTAGCAACTAAATATATTTATATTTCTAGTGTATCATAATTTCGTAATTCTTTTACTGTTTATTATAAATATACAATCGGTCTATTTTGGAGCTTAAGTCGGCTTGATTTAAGCTAAAACTTAATAAGCTAATAAGAAAACCGTACAAAATAATTTACCACATTTAATACATTTTGATAGTTGATCTTATTCAAGTTTTTCAAGATCATATCAATAATATAATATATTTAAAATCGATCTATAGTGTATATATTGTTTTTTATTGTCAAAAACATGGGGTTGTCCTTTTTTGAGAACTAAACACATATACAGTATTATTACTATTTCACAAGTTAACATGTACGGTATTATAAATTCGAATAAATATAATAAAATTATATATTATATAAAATTGTAATTTGTATTCACAAGCTTTCGCTCCACTATATGAATTTGGTAATCATTATTTCGATAATGGCTTGTGCAACACTGATTATCATAATTGTAGGACATTATCCAACACTACTTAATACTTTTCATTATAATCTCACACGATGTTAAATCGAAGTTAGTAATAATTATTTAGACATTATCCATCTCACAAGATAAAAAGAACGTGGTTAATTTGAAAAATCTGATCATTGTCTTGCCAAAGCTTTTTCGTTATCTTTCTTTTTTCGCATTCCACTGTGTTATGCACTTAACGGTATTTTAATGCGCTGCGATTAGCTGTACTTATTAACGGTTAACGCCTTCCGTTTTTGTATTATTCCTTGGTGGTTTTAAAGTCCATTACCAATTTTTCAACTAAAAGATCCTTTTTATACCCTGAACCCATTAAAAATGGGTAAAAAGGGTATTATGGTTTTGTGCAAAAGTATGTAACAGGCATAAGGAAGCATCTCCGACCATATAAAGTATATATTCTTGATCAGTATCAACAGCCGAGTCGATTTAGCCATGTCCGTCTGTCTGTCCGTCTGTCCGTCTGTCCGTCTGTCCGTCTGACCGTCTGTCCGTCTGTCCGTCTGTCCGTCTGTCTGTCTGTATGAACACACAGATATCAGAGACTACAAGAGGTAGAGACTTCATATTTGGAACATAAGTTCTCCTAATCCCGGGACAGATCAAGTTTATTTCATTTTATCGATAACTCATACCGTTTAAAAGTTATCGATAAATTTCGATTTCAGACTTGCGTTTTTGGGACATAACTTCAAAGTTATAAAAGATAGAGGCTCCAAACTTGGCATGTATAATCTCGAATAGCATACACATGTAACAAATATTTCACTTTTTGGATACCACCCCCCAAACCCCCCAAAAGTTCAAAAAACGCATTTTTGAAGGTACGACCTTGTTATTTGGTTTGGTAACACATATTATCGACAATTGCTTGCCCCAAAAATTTCAATGAGATCGGACAATAAACATAGAAGTTATTTAAGATTTAACTTTCCATTGTGTGGGGCTCAGCGAAAAAGCAAGCTAACTGCTTAAACCGCTTGCACTGCTTATACTGCAGCATGTGTGTGCTTAGATTAGTATGAATGATTGTAAGGACTGGGTTCAGGGTATCTCGTAGTCGGGCACTCCCGACTACAGCACTCTTACTTGTTTCTTGTACTTTTATTATATGTACTTTTTTTTTTTTTTGGTATAATTTTTTTGTAGCGAGCGAAACTCAATTAGGTTGCATGCATGCGCGTTGCCTTGTCAAACACGTGGCGGATGGGCGGTTGGAGGTGTGGCTCAGTGCCGGGTGGGTCGGGTGGCTTGGGTGGTTTGGGTGCTACGGGGTGGTTGTAGCGAATCCGACAATCCAAATCACTGCGACAACAGAAAGTACAAGCGAAGTACAGAAGTACAACAATTACAAGGGGGTCGGTCGGGGCGGAGAGGCGAACTGCTCTGTGGGGAGGGGGTTGGGGCATGAAGGGAGAGCACACTAAATACCCAGCAAGTGGAAAGCGGAAACGGAAATGGCGCACACAGCACAGCATAGCAGAGCATGGAACGAGAGAGCTGAGAACTGAGCACTGAGCACTGAAAACTGAGTGCTGAGAATGTGTGTCGCTTGTAATTCATACAAATAGCAATGCTAGTGATATACACCCGCTACTCCATCCAGCCGCCCCAACAGCCCCACACGTCGTGTCCTGACCATGTCAGCATTTTTAGCTGGCGTGTGTTAAAAATGAAAACCGGACTGGACAAGCGGACTCTGTTGGATGGGCCACAATGGCGGCCAGTAGCTCGAGCCACTCATCTGGCTGTGTAGTCTCCGTATACCCGCCGAGCCTGCTCCTGCTCCTGCCTCTGCTCCTGCCTCTGCTCCTGCTCCCGCCTGTGCTCATCTTGTGGCAGCTGATGCCGCTCCCCGACTAGCGCTGGAGTTTCAATTCAATTCGCTGCGCTATGTTCATTGTTTATTTTTCATTTAATTTTACACTTTTTCATCTTCGAGTGGTGCATTGCCTTTGCCTTCTACACTGTCCCCGGCTCAACGCTAGATACTGCTCTGGGGCACATTCGCTTTGTGGCCCACTCAGACTCTTCAAGGATTTCGGCTCGTTGCAAGTATTTTTATGGCCAAATTCAAAGAAAAAAGCCTTGAAACTGTTTTGTCTTTTTTTTTGCAGAATTCCGAAATTAGTATTATTATTATTGCAAATTGTAGCTCTTACTTTTTACGAACAAATATAATATTCTAAATTGTATTTTGCTATCTCTTTGGCAACCCAAATTTGTATTAGGTATTGAGAAAAATAAATGAATATTCTAAAATTTTGTTTTGCATTGTTCTTGGCAACTTTAATTTGACTCTGAAAAACTGCTAAATACTATTTTTAATGTCTACTAATTTGTTGCAAATGCAAAATATAAGCTTGATGAAATGAAAACTCATAAGATCAATAAAACATGTTTATTCCAATCCTTAGTTATATTTTTAAAAATTGTATATAATTCGTCAAAAAACGAGAGATTCGAAAACAAGCCAAATTGTTTTTGGAATTGGAATTGGGTTGTAAGAGATATCTGGGTCGGCATTGTATATGATCTTTGCACAAGTTTTCGTTAGACTAACCTTATAACCTTGACAAGCAACTCGCTATGCCCACTATGCCAGAGCTATTATATCAGTCAGATGCCGAACTTGGCATTTTCTACATTTTGTTTTACAATTCGAAACGTGGCGCTTGTTGTGAAAATTCAATTATGGAAGAGCCTGTCTCAGTCTTGGAACACAGGGGTGGGGCGGGTCGGGGCAGGAGGTGGTGCCACTGGGCGTGGCTAGGGGCTATCCAACTGCGGGTGTTGGCGTTGCCAACAAATTTGGCGCGTAAATGACAAAAGTTTTCGAGCTCTCGAGTGTTGATCTTTAGTTAGGTCTATATGTAGGGAACGGGGGGGGCGGGCAGTGCTTGGGGGCGTGGCACCGCCGAACGTTAGGACGTTGGGCAACATCGTTAGCTGTCAGTGGCTGTAAGTGGCATCCTTGAAACTTGCGCTGGTGCCGCACGCAATTTGCTGCATGCAACACCAACAACAATGAGCCAACAGAGCTGCTGAAACCAGTTCTATTGTAATAAAAACAACACATTCACACACACACACACACACACAAAAGTCATTAAAGTCAAGCCAGTGGCAATGAGTATAAAATTGAAATCTTGTCCATAGAAGACACGTGAGTTGCAGTCGAAAGTTGACGACTACCTGATACTCTGTTTCCATTCACAGCAAATTATAAAGAACTCTGCACTCAAATCAAGTACATAAATGCTCAAAATCAAGCTAAGTTCGAACATTTTTAGAAACTCAAAATTTCAAGCTAGTTCTTTAGCTTATAACTCAATTTGTAGAGCGTTTTTTAATAAGTATTATTATATATTTTATTCAATAATTTACTATTTTATTTGTGAAACATTTCGAGCGATTTTCAAATTCAGAAGCATTCTTTTTTTTCTTGATGTATATTATTTGTAATTTGAGAAAACAAGATTTAAGTTCTACTCCGTTTGAGCTTGCATTAAGAACAGTTTGTTAAAGAAAAGGTAAAAAAGGTATTAACTTTCAAATATTATTAGCTTGATCTTTGAATGAGATCCTTGGGATTATGAGGCAACGAACAAACCAAATTTAAAGCAGCTGAAATATTTAAGATAACATTTTTTTTTTATAATTACTATAATTATATTTTAAATGGGTTGTAAGCCAAAGACTTACATATTATTTAACATTTATTGGTGAGCAAAACAAATCATTTAAGCAACTAAAAAAAAAACTTGCAATTATGATGTCCATGATATTTTTGTAGAGGATCATATTTGTTAGACTTGAAGCACGAGTTTTCCAAGTTCAGAGACTCTAGTTTTTATAACGTCTGAAAAAAAGTAAGAAAAACTCCTTCTTTTGTAAATTGCTCAACAGAAATGATTAATTTTTTCAATCAGCACCATGCGTTATGTTACAACAATAATAATGTAGGTCAAGTGCTGCTAGTTTGTACAGTTAGAGACCAATATAGACTGCAGTGCACACTTTGTGAACAGGGTATCAAAAGTGCTGGCGCCATGTAAGATTTCGCACGCTTGTCAAGCCAAATCGCTTAATCGTTGACAATCGCTTCAAATGCACCATTAGCGGGTCTATTTGCCGACGCCTGTATAGGTAAGAGCCGCTCTAATCGCTTACGAAACACACACTTACTCATACACACTTGCACACACACACACACACACACACACACACACACACACCTACTAACACACGCAATACATCTTTTGGGCTCATTGAGCGCATGAAACGGAGCAATTTGTTGCCGTTCCGTTTTCTGGGCACATCGAAGAAGCCAAGTTTACAGCAGCCACGCCCACACCCAGCTGCGCCCAGTTGAGTTGACAGCATGCAGCGCCATCAAAGCCAATAGCAGTAGCAACAACAACAACAACAACAACAACAACAACCGAAATTTTCCGCCTCAATTAATTAAAATGTTTTGTTTTAATGTCTCCGAAAGTCGAAGGCAAGTAGACGCTGAGAAGGACTCAGACTGAGAGGCGGTTCCATGATGGGATGAGACGAGAGAGATGAGATGAGAGCGAGAAGTCTTTCCATTTACATCCTTCCATTTTGCAGGCCACATGCCCTTCCTGTCTGCCAGCCATCTTTGAGGCATTCTAGTGTAAAATGCTGATTGATATTTCCCTTCCGGTTAATAACGTAGGCCCAATAATGTTGTTGTTGTTGTTGTTGTTGTTGTTGGTCTTGGTAGAGATTGTCGACTGAAAAGACGTTTGGCTTCCCAAGGTCGCACAATAAAAATTAAGTTCATCCATCATTTATGCCATGCAGCTGGGCCCAAAGGGATAGACCAGCGTTATAGGGCTGTCCAAAGATAGGGCTGGGAACAGGCAAGGAGCAAGGAGCAAGGAGCTGAGCTGAGTTGAGTTGAGATTCGTTGACAGCGGGACGACTCAATTAGTCGCGCAGCGCTGCATTTACATAACATTTTAAGCAAGTTTATTTAATTTAATTGTTGTCAAGTTTCGACGTCGCCATCGCCAACGCCATTGCCATCGTCGTCCTGGATAGTCCTCCGCGGACTCTGCACATGGCCCCACTGGCTGCTCTTATTGTTGTTTTAAAACAATATGCCTGTTGGCTCGTGCCTCGTTAGACAAACCGCAGACACAAAGCAGGCGCACATAAATAATCATTTACAAAGCCAGCCAGAGACAGAGAGATACACAAAGAGATAAATACAGAGAGCGAGAGAGAGAGAGAGAGAGAGAAAGAAAAAGAAAAAGCATTGGCTCGAGAACAATAAGGATAAAACAGCCTCAGCTGTCAGCTTGTAATGATCGCTAATGGAGACGGCGCCTTTGGCATCGGTTAAGGTCTGGGCTTCCACTTCGGCTTGTTGGTCAGCGGAAATCTGAGCTTCATCCTCGAGTAGAGCAAAAGGTAAGAATTGGAATAACTAAACTTTAGCTTTTGACATATTAGGAAAATATAACATAGAAGATCCAGAATCTTTGGCCAGTAGTTTTTGTTATATTTGATCTGTTTTCCCCCCAATTCCAATATTCCAATTGAGATATATTTAAGCTTATTACAATTCTTAGATATGGGGAAGCGAAAGAAAGAGAGCAAGAGGAAGGGAGAAAATATCAAGAATGTTGTACTTGTTTTAAGCCCGACTACAGTACGCTTATCCCATTTCAAAAATTAACATTTTTTTTTGTATATTTATAAGCCTGCAAGGACTTATTGAAAAAACCGAATTGTATCGAATCGAGTTTATTTGATTCATAAACTAACAATAAAAAAATTCTTTTTTTTGAGACAACATATACTTCTATCAATCCCCATTTTCAAGTTTCAAATTAAATTCTTGTTGTTCTTAAAAGAATCCCAACATACACTTTAAGCGATTTTATATTATGGATGTTAAAGTTGCTCACGAAATCAAGATAAGTAAAATGTAAACCAAGCCATCTAGAGATGAGGTTGGTTTGGTTTTGAATCAAGTTATGAAATAAGCGGATAGTGTACAAATCAGACTGGAGTTAAGATCAGAAATTCATGTATTTCATAGCCTTGATTTAAGACATTCCATAAATTTGTAGTTTAATTATTCCACAGTCGCATTAACTTGACAAAGAAACATTTTTCAACTATCTCATATTTGAAACTATGAATATACATTTGATATACAGCTTATACAACGACAATGACAATTTCTATATTAACTTACATTCTCAAGGATTTTGGAAATTCTTAAAAATTTCTATGTATTTGCGAGCAGTTACTATTTTTTAAATATTGCTTTGAATATTTATTTATTGATTGTCGACACTGGAAATTCATGAAACCTATGAATGACTATTCAACTTTAGCAATGAAATGTATGCAATGTATTCAATATGTAGCGAGATAACAAATAAATGCATAAACAGGCTAAAATCATGAACGCTGGCAAACTGGCTGTGCAAATGTGAGGATAAACGGCATAAACTATCCAATTTGACAGTAATATCCTGTAATAATGGATTTGCATTGAGCGAACGCGTCGAGCTGCCTGTGCGGCCAAAGATAGTTGTAGTAGTTGCGTAAAGTCCAACAAAAGCCATCAATTGCAAAGGACGGGGCCAGCGTGCAGTGTCCAGAGTGTCCAGTGTGGCCACCGCATCGCCCAATCCCGCATCCCGCATCCCGCATCCTGCATTCCGCATCCCGCATCCCACAATGCAGATTGCACATCTATGTGCGGTTTTGTTGCGGCTCTCCAAGCACCGAGAGCAGCGTGCTCGGATAACGCTGTTCGCTTCTCACTTCTCGCTGCTCGTTACTCGCTTCTCGCTGCTGGCTGCTGGCTGCTGGCTCATCCACAATTCACAGTGCGGCCAGGAGCGGCGGTGCACAGAGGGCATGGCGCTTTCATTAACCTTTTTGGCATTCAACATAATTCAATTTGGCATCAAGTCGAGTAGCAGCATCAGCAGCAGCGGCAGCAACTCATTTGCATTAATGCCAGGCACGTGTGCTGCAAGCAATGGGAATATTGCATTGAAAATATGCTCATAAATAAATTGATATGGCCGATATTAAGCATGCTTAATTGTGCAGGTAACAAACTTTGTGGGCCAATAGCAAATTCTGCTGATTGGCAATGACTGATGAAACAAGTGAGAACGTTGCAGTCGGGCGGAGCCGACTGCGTAATACTCTGATACCATTTTAAGAACAGCTGAAAGCAAGTGAACAGAAAATTTTTGCTGGTGTTTGGGTGACCCGAAATCGGCATTCCAAGTTTTTGGGAACGGGAGGGGCATGGTCGATCTTAAGAGGGGGTGACCAGAAGTCTATCCTCCAATTTTGGTGACTCTAGCTCTAAAACTGTGGAAGATATACATTTTCGCGATTTTTGGGGGCGGGAGGGGGCGTGGCCCCAAATTTTTTTTTACCGATATTTAGAGGGGCTGACCAGAATTCTATCTTCCAAGTTTAATGACTCTAGCTCTGAAACTGTGGAAGATATAAATTTTCGCTATTTTTGGGGGCGGGAGGGGGCGGGGCCCCAAATTTTTTTGCCGATCTTTAGGGGGGCTGACAATAAGTCTATCCTCCAATTTTGGTGACTCTAGCTCTAAAACTGTGGAAGATATACATTTTCGCGATTTTTGGGGGCGGGAGGGGGCGTGGCCCCAAATTTTTTTTTACCGATATTTAGAGGGGCTGACCAGAATTATATCTTCCAAGTTTAATGACTCTAGCTCTGAAACTGTGGAAGATATAAATTTTCGCGATTTTTGGGGGCGGGAGGGGGCGGGGCCCCAAAATTTTTTGCCGATCTTTAGGGGGGCTGACAATAAGTCTATCCTCCAATTTTGGTGACTCTAGCTCTAAAACTGTGGAAGATATACATTTTCGCGATTTTTGGGGGCGGGAGGGGGCGGGGCCCCAAAATTTTTTGCCGATCTTTAGGGGGGCTGACAATAAGTCTATCCTCCAATTTTGGTGGCCCTAGCTCTTAAACTGTGCGAGATATAGGCTTCCGTGTTTCGTGGGGGCGGGGTGGCTGGGGGGCGTTCTAGTGGGCGTGGCCGGAAAATCCAGGACGCAATCTTTTGGGCTGGTCAGCCCTAGTCTAAATTCCAAATTTGGGGACTCTAGCTTCAAAATTGCGGGAAATATACACGTGTTATCGAATTGTGCATTCATGTATATCGATTTTCGCGATTACGGGGGCGGGAGTGGGCGTGGTCAAAATTTTGTTTCTGTAATCTGTAGAGGACGTCACCAGTAATATATATTCCAAATATGGTGACTTTAGCTCTAAAACTGCGGGAGATATAAGCATTTCAAATTAATTTTGGAGGGGGGCTGGTGGGCGTAATAATGGGCGTGGCCGATTAACCTAGGATCCAATTTTTTCGGGAGGTCACCAGCAATATACCTACCAAATTTGATTACTCTAGCTTCAAAATTGTGGGAGTTATTCACGTTTAATCGATTTGTGATTTGAGGTGTATCGACATGTTATCGATTTGCCAGCCTCCCAGTGGGCGTGGCATAAATTTGGAATAAACTTGATCTGAAGCAGATAGCTATAATCATAACGCAAAAGATTTCAAGAGTCTATCTAATATCGTTTCGGAAATACGCGCGTTCATCCAGACAGACAGACGGACAGACGGACAGACGGACAGACGGACAGACGGACGGCCTGACGGACATTCGACAAAACCAATATACTATGAGTACCTTCGGTATCAGAGTATAAAAACAAAAAAAAAACCCCCCCGAAGCCATTCAATTCTTCATTATTTGAGATCTAAGATTTTATGTTTAGTTTATAGAAGAAAAAAGTATATTCACTTTGTGTTGTGGTGTGTAATGCATAGAAGGAAGCGTCTATGACCCACAAAAGTTACCTCCAGTTATCCTAAGCATCTGGCCATGTCCGTCTGTCTGTATGTATGCAAACTACTCCCTCAGCTTTTGAGCTATCGCGATGAAACTTTGCACACAGTCTTATTATTCAAAGGGACAGCACATTGATAGGAACTGGCTGGATCGGGCTACTATATCTTATAGCTGCCATACGACGGGACGCCGGTTTTGGTTTTCCGTTTAACATTCCGTTAAGATTGCAAATCGATTAATTCATTATTAGCGAAGATATGCGTCTTTAAATATTTTGAAAGAACATTTGTATTTGACAAATAAAGCCAAGGGCTAGTTAGTTTTTAAGCGAGTTTGTCATCGAACATCAAAACGGTTCGGTGGTATAAATGGTAGAGTGATGCGCTGCACAAACGCGAGGTCGGAGGCTCAAATTTCGCTTGCGACATTTTACTATCAATTCTGTTTGTCTAATTTATTTGTTAATTTAAGCAATTTTGAAGGAATTAGTCGTGAGCTACAACAACGCATATGCATAAGCGTAAAGAGACTCGAAAAGCGTGAAAAATCTTCGGCACGCCGAAGATAATCATTACCCACTTGTTTCTATTTATTTGATGTATTTATTTTTAAATGTCTTTGCTATATGGCTTGGAGCTGTCAAGATCTGCTTGGGAGTCTGTTGAGGCCGCTGTTAACTGTTAACTTTGTGGTCTTTGGCCCTGGCACTGTGTAACCAATGTGCCACATCACGTATACGACGCGTTGCCGGCTGCTGCTGTAAGCTAGCTGCCTGCTGATGCTGCTGCACACGGTGCGCATGCCAGGGAAATTTTAACAGAGCCCAAACGGGAAATTCTTGTGCCGCAGCAGCAGTGGCAGCATCAACAGCAGCACCAGCACCAGCATCAGCATCCACAGCAGCACTCACTGCCAATGCAGGATAGTATGAAACAGGACTCAGCGCAGACGGCACGCGTTTCGCTTTCGAGGAGAACCAAACGCGAGAGTCGCAGCAGTCGCAGTCGCAGCAGTCGCAGTCGCAGTCGTTGCTGTCGTTGCTGTCGTTGTCGCAGTCGCAGTCGCAGTCGTTGTCTCCGTCGCCGTGTCTGCGTGTGTGTGCGTGTCCGTCTGTCTGTCTGTCTGTCTGTGTGAGTGTGTGTGTGTGTGTGTGTGCGTGTGTGTGTGTATGCGTGTGTGTGTCTGTCGCGCATGTGACTGCCAGCTGCGTTGGTTTTGTGAGTTTTGAATGAATTGCTGGCGCTGCCGCTGCTGCTGCTGCTGCTGCTGCTGTAATTGCCAGCCAGCTAATAACAACCAATCGCTGCTGCAGCAGCAGCAACAACAACAATAACAACTATTTTGGCCGAGTTTAGCTGCGGCAACAGCGTTTAACGCCTGAACAAAAAAAAACAAAACGCAAAACAAAAAAAACAAAAAAACGCGCACAAAACGCTTACATAAGTTTTGTGTGTGTGCTGCAGCAGCCGCTGGGCGGCAATAAAAATGCACATAACTACAGCAGCAGCAGCAGCAGCCATAATAAACCAGCAAATGCCGCTAACAAAAAAAAAAATTAAAAAACGCTGAAATGCAACTAAACAAAAAAAAATTGAAGAAGAAAAAAAATGATTTAAAACGCTTCAAAGCTATTCACTGAATTTTTTGCAGTGCGAAAAAAGGCGCGCAGCAGTTGGCAGCTGGCTTGCTGCTGCTGCTGCTGCTGCTGGTTGTTGTCGTTGTTGCTCTTGTTGTTACCGTTGCTGTGGTTGTTGTTGCTGCGTTAAAGCGTCGTCTGATTGCCACGAATGTTGTTGTCGTTGCCTACTTTGTGGCGCGCGCGCGTTTCTTGGCATTGTTTGTTGTTGCTGCTGCTACTGCTGCTACTGCTGCTGCTGCTGCTGCTGCTGAGCTGCAAAATTGTTACACGGTCATTGCGGAGGTCGCGCTAACAAAGCTGCCAAGGCAAAGATAAAGAGCAGCGACAGCAGCAGCAGCAGCAACAACAACAATGGGGCGACAATTGTGAGTCAGTTAGGAAATTGAAGTCGAAATTTCGTAACCAAATTGCTGCAGCAGCAATTGCTGCAGTCAGCCATTACTTTCTTGCTGTTAATTGGCAATTAAATTATTATTTGATCAACTTGTTGCACTCCGTTAAAAAAACGCATCAAATAAAAAAAACGCGCGCTTTTTGTTGTTGCTGTTAATTAATGTTTAATATTATTGGAACTCAGCTGTTCGGTCAAATCGCACAGAACAACACAGCACAACATAACAGAATAAAAGAGAGTTAGAGAGTGTGTGATTGTGAGAGAGATTGCGAGAAAGAACACACAAAACAAAACAACAACAAAAAAATAAAAATAAAAATAAATGTTAAAAAGTGCCAAAGACAATTGAAAAATTCGTGTGGTTTTTGTTCCTGGGCAAAAGTTCGTTTGTTGTTCTTTTTTTTGTTTTTGTTGTTTTTATTCTGTTTGAAACTATATGTAATAAAAAGCAAATCAACACAAGCAGTGCACCAAAATTCAAAAATGAAAAACTGAACGGCAATAAGCAGGCGTGGATATAGAAAGCATATATAAACAGTAACAAAAGCACAGTCGGAGCAACGATTTCAGCATTAACGAAACGAAAACAGAAATTTTTTCTTTTTTGATTTTGCCTGTTCTCTGGGGTTATCTCCAGTTTGGAAAGCGCTTGCGAGCCAAGGTAAGATTGAAGATAATATACAAATATATATATATATATATATATAACATATATATGCAAGTGATTTACAACCATGTAAGTATATATAAGCCGTGACTTTGACTATATAAGATTACATGTTTTGTGCGTAAAAGTGATGTTTGAAAATTGTGATTACACTTTAAATTAGTACAACTTATAGCTACTATTCATGCAGTACGTGTTAATATTTTTTTTTTTTTTTTTTTTTTTACATTCCGAAATTTAAGGGTATTATCTATTTATTAATCAAAGAGCGTATTCTCTGAAGTACATTTTTTTTTTTAGCAAGTTTTACTTAGTTTAGCTAATATTTGCGCAATACGTTTGTTAATAGTAATCGAAAGCCGTCCTCGCTTTTTTTTTTTTTTTTTTTTACGTTATTGTAACGATGAAAATTTTTTTTTCGCAGCTGTGAAGTCAATTTATGTAAATTTGTTGATCGTTTCATAGTGTTTTATGAAACCGTAATATCTCGTTCGGAAAGCATTTTTTTTAACAGCAGTCAACTTGAGATTTGTTTTTATTTTTTTTTATTCTGTATTTTTTTGTGCATTCCCCAAACTCAATATCCTAAAATGGATATATATAGTCCCTGGCATATATTTAAAGTAAATCAAATGACCACCTGTATACAAAGGATGATTGCAATAGTCAATAAGTATTTTGTAGGTTCAATTTTAAAATGAATCACAGAACTATAAATCACAAATCTAATAACGTTTAGATCTAAACATATGAAAATAAACAAAGAATGCATAGTTATACTAATGATAAAACCGCACACATGTTTGCAGCTATTGAACGCAAAGCTAACTTGAAAGAATTACCTAATCGGGCTGCAATAATATATTTGATTGAATTGTGATTTGATTGAAACAACATTGAGAGAATGTCGCGTCTAACGGAGGAAATGGTGGTGACGCGTACCAAGCAATCGGACATTACTCTGATCACAAAGCTGAACATCTGGGGCATTCATCTGATCGATATCAGTCTAGTGAGCCGCATGGGCAGCCTTGAGGTCGTTGCGCTGAGCGTCAACAGGATCAACACCTTGGCGCCCTTCAAGCAGTGCCTGCGCCTGCAGGAGCTGTATTTGCGCAAGAACAACATAGAGCATCTGAACGAACTTGTTCATCTGCAGAACTTGCCGTGTCTGAAATTATTATGGCTCGATGATAATCCGTGTGTGGAGAAGGCGGGTCAGCACTATCGCGCCCTGGTGCTGCGCGCCTTGCCCAATCTCAAGGAGCTCGACGGCATAGAGGTGAGCGAGCTGGAGGTCGATAGTGCACTCAACAGTAACCATCTCGAGGCCGAGGAGGAAGTCTTCGAGGATGCTGCCGAGCTGCCGCCGCAGCCGCCGCAGCAGCCGTCGGAGCCGCAGATGCCATTGCCACAGCCACCGAGGCAGCCCATTTTGCAGCTGCCACAGCTGCCACAGTTGCCACAGCTGCCGCAGCAGATCGTACAGCCGCAGCCGCCGCAGCTGCCGCAGCAGATCGTACACCCGCAGCCGCCGCAGCTGCCGCAGCAGATCGTACAGCCGCAGCAGTGCAGCAATGCAGTGCAGGAGCAGCAGCCGCTGCCCACACCGCCAACACCACTGATACAAGTGCAACCACTGTCAGCACCACCAGCACTTCCATTACCATTGCCATTACCATTGCCGCAACAGCAACAGCAACAGCAGCGCAGCAACTCGTTGCCCTTGATTGAGCCGGATATACACGCTTATCCGCGCTTCAATCTACCTGATGTGATTGAATTTGAGATGCAACATCCTTATCCCAATCCGCACTCGCACTCGCACTCGCACTCGCTCTCACACTTGCATTCGTATCCACATCCGCAGATATTGCCATCGATGCATCTGCCGCCGCTTCATCCGCAGCGACACCGCCATTTGCCGGAGCCGGGCTATCCCTATAGGAATGCCAGTGGATGCGACACCACTGGCGATGATTGGGAGCTGGATGGCGATCGCCCCCGTCCGCGGCGTGCCGACCAGCGCTTTGGCTACTCACCGCATGTGATGAATCGCTCAACTGGCTGCCTGCGTCGTCCAGGGAATCGCAATTCCAATCTGTTGTCGGCTGCATTGTGCATGGTCAAGGAGCTGGACTGCGACAGCCTGGAGGTATTGGAGCACTTTGTGCGCTGTCGCATTGATGAACAGCAGCGCGATTAGCTAAGCAGGCGGGGCCAAAAACCTCAACGTTCAAAAACTCAAAAAAATACAAAAATCACAAAGAAAACGGAAAAAAAACGTAAAAAAAAATAACTCAACTACATTGATGAAGAATGGAGAATGATTTCGGCGCATTCATCTCAAAACCCCCCAAAAAAAAATGATGTTGATGATATTTTTGGCAAATTGAGCTCGTTTAAGTCCACTATCAAATTATGGAAAATATTAAAAAAATAATATTTATTTCATCAACTAAACTTGTTGGAGCAATCATGAATTTCGGAAAATTCAACTCTTAAAACTCAGCTATAAAGCAATCAAAATGGAGAAAAAAAATGTTAACTACACTTGATCATTTTAACTACATTAATTTCAATATTGCTGAGCAAATTTCTACAAATTTCTAATGATACATGATACAAGGATATTCGGCAAAGTCTCTCAAGACTCGATTCATCAAACAATCAAGCAACCACAATCAATTTCAACAATCAACAGCGATATATTTGAAAATTTTAGCTTTAATAATGCTGCAATGATAGCTGCTTCAAGCAAATTAATCAAATTTTTTTCAATCCATCAATATATCGCGAATGCTAATGGAAGGATATTCTGCAAATTTATCGTAATGATAAAACGGCTGAAACTATCCAACAATAAGCATTTATTGACAATCATCCACTCTATCCAAATATAAAACAATTCAAAATATAACTTATTCAAATGGAAGATGCTAGGAGGATATTCTGCTATTTATCCCAAGGATAAAGGACTGGAACTATCGCACAATTTAATGAATCTTCGCAAAATTATTTTTGGCAATAGCTCGATTTTCACTACAATTGCCCATTTTTAAAATACTCACTTTTCTAACAGCTTCTAGTCTGTTTATATTTATAAAAATTCAAATTATAGCTGCGGCACTTGAAGTTACTTGGAGGATAATTCGGCACATAAAACTCAAGAAATAGATGGAACTTTCAAGCAACCCAAGGAATCGAATGAAGTACACTTGCTAATTTAATTTATAATTATGCTAACATCATTCCTTCTGTTCAAACTTATTCGAAATTCTCAGTGAAATAAGGATTTTGCAATTTATCACAAGACTGAAACATGGAGCAATCAAATGAATTTAAAGAAATATTTTACATACAGTTGACGATTGGACATTTTTGTAAAGTTAACTTGTATAAGCATTGATTACCCAGACTGCAGTCTTATCAAAATTGACAAGAATTTGGCAAATGCAACGAAAGCAATATGACAACTCGTTTTATGGATGAATCCAACGAAATCAGGCAACGAATATTTGAAATACACTTGAATACTGCAATTATAATAATAATGAAAACCAATTGAGAAAACTTCAAAAGAATAAATTCCAAATTGTACCCATAAAACATCGAGCTAAATATATTTGTCATATTACAAAAATCGAGTTATTTGCTTATTTGTACCTTGATTATACTCTTTTCGAAGAAAATAGTATATTCAGTTTGTGCTGATGTTTGTAATGCATAGAAGGAAGCGTCGGAGACCCCCAAAAGTTATTGCCAGTATGCTTAGACTGACAAAACAAATTGATCTAGCCATGTCCGTGTGTCTGTCTGTCTGTATGTATGTATGCAAACTAGACCCTCAATTTTTGAGCTATCGTGATCGAACTTTGCACAGAGACTTATTATTCAAAGGGACAGTAAATTGGTCGGAGCCGGCCGGATCGGACCAGTTTATCTTATAGCTGCCATACAACTGGAAGTCGGTTTTGGCCATATATTCGATCTTTTCGAAGCTATTGACTTAAATATCCTTGTGCACTTTAATATTCTTATAATTCATTAATGTTTAAAATTTCAAATTGATTGACGTACAAATAGCAAAGATATGCGTCATTAAATATTTCGGTGGTGCAGTTGGTAGAGTGAAAATTGCCTCAAGGTTCGAAAAGAGAATACAATTTTCGGCACGCCGAAGATAATCCTTCCCCACTTGTTTTAGTTAGTTTACAATACTAATAAGTTTTTTTTAACTATGCTGCACTGCTTGTTACTGGGTATTTGTTAGTGCATCACTTTGATTACTAAGATGGCGTAGGTCAGTTTTTTTTGGGATTAGTCGCTTGTTTGGGTTCAGACATAATTTGAATTTTTTTGGCTATTATTCTGCCGGCTTGTCGCATCCGGGTGGCTAACATTTGAATAAGGTTTTGCAATAAAATCATTAAACGTTTTTCTCCGAAACTCTTAAAATGTTTGCCCAGCAATTTGAGCGATTACGGACAGAGAGAGAGAGAGAGGGAGAGAGAGAGAGAATGAGAGAGCGGGGTAGGTGCTAAGTGAGTTGTTGTAGCAACTACTATTGTTTTTGTCGTAATAAAAAGCAAATCACCACAAGCAGTGCACCAAAATTCAAAAATGAAAAACTGAACGGAAATAAGCAGGCGTGGATATAGAAAGCATATATAAACAGTAACAAAAGCACAGTCGGAGCAACGATTTCAGCATTAACGAAACGAAAACAGAAATTTTTTCTTTTTTGATTTTGCCTGTTCTCTGGGGTTATCTCCAGTTTGGAAAGCGCTTGCGAGCCAAGGTAAGATTGAAGATAATATACAAATATGTATATATATATATAACATATATATGCAAGTGATTTACAACCATGTAAGTATATATAAGCCGTGACTTTGACTATATAAGATTACATGTTTTGTGCGTAAAAGTGATGTTTGAAAATTGTGATTACACTTTAAATTAGTACAACTTATAGCTACTATTCATGCAGTACGTGTTAATATTTTTTTTTATACTCTTTTCGAAGAAAATAGTATATTAAGTTTGTCTGAAGTTTGTAACGCATAGAAGGAAGCGTCTGAGACCCCCAAAAGTTACTGCCAATATGCTTATAAAAACAAAACAACCATGTCCGTCTGTCTGTCTGTCTGTCTGTCTGTCTGTCTGTCTGTCTGTCTGTCTGTCTGTCTGTCTGTCTGTCTGTCTGTCTGTATGTATGCAAACTAGTCCCTCAGTTTTTGAGCTATCGCGATGCAACTTTGCATAGCACTTATTATTCAAGGGGACAGCACATTGGTCGGAGCCGGCCGGATCGGACCACTATATCTTATAGCTGCCATACACCTCAAAGTCGGTTTTGGCCATAAATCCGATGTTTTCAAGCAATTGCCTTAAATTTCCTTGTACACTTGAACATCCTTATAACTCATCAATGGGTAAAATCGCAAATCGAGTTGAGTCATAAACAGCGAAGATAATGCGTCATTAAATATTTTGAAAAACAGGTGCATATGAGCAAACAAAGTCAAGCACAAAAAGCTTTGATAGTCTGAGCAAACAAAGTCAAGCGCAAGAAAGCTTTTGATAGTCTGCTCTTCAAGCAATTTTGTCAGCGATCATCAAAACGGCTTGTCCTAGTGGTAAGTGCGAACTGGTGAGCGAGGGTCCCGGTTCGAAACAGCGGCGACTGGTCATTTTTTTCATTTTTCTTATTCTTCTTTTCAAATATATAATAACTGTAATCAATTCATTTGCTTTCAATGGCTTAGAACAAAAACAATGCCACGCGAAAAAACAAAAGCTCAGTATAAATCGAGTTTGTTAGCGATTCTTAAAACTGCTTGGTGTAAGCAGTACAAAGCAAAACAAGAAAGCTTTTGACAGTCTGCTCTTCAAAGGATTTTGTCAGCGATCATCAAAACGGCTTGTGGCGTAGTGGGTAAAGTTGCGAACTGGTGAGCGAGAGGTCCCGGTTCGAAACGCGGCGACTGGTCATTTATTTTCATTTTTCTTATCTTCTTTTCAAATATATAATAGCTGTAGTCAAATTCATTTATTTTCAATTTCCTAAATTGTTTCTAATTTTTTTTCATACATAAAGTAGCTTTAATAGAATAATTCAAAAGAAATTTAAATTTCAATTCTTGGCAAAACCAATGCCACGCGAAAAAAAATATGGATCTCAAATTCTGATATAAGCTCTCGTATGTCAGATTACGTTTATGACAATTCAATTTCCGACAGCAGCCTTGAAAGGATAAGAGCAACAGGCAAAAATTTGGCATGTATATTATGTAATGTAGTTTTCACTTTTGGAAAAACTGAAACTTGTATATTGTTCAATTCGGTAGCACTTATGAATGCTAAGGGACGCGTCCACGAGCTACGGATAGTGAAACGTCCCTGTTTACATGAATACCTTTATATATTTTATTTTATTGTAGGGTATATGTATGCGACATTAATATCTGCGAATTAAACAAGCAGTCACGGAAAAATGTAAAAATTGCTTTAAGGTTCGAAAAGAGTATTTAATCGTGGCACGCCGAAGATAATCCTTCTCCACTTGTTTTTTTTTTTTGACATTCCGAAATCTCAGGTCTATTATCTATTTATTAATCAAAGAGCGTATTCTCTGAAGTACATTTTTTTTTTTAGCAAGTTTTACTTAGTTTAGCTAATATTTGCGCAATACGTTTGTTAATAGTAATCGAAAGCCGTCCTCTTTTTTTTTTTTTTACGTTATTGTAACGATGAAAATTTTTTTTTCGCAGCTGTGAAGTCAATTTATGTAAATTTGTTGATCGTTTCATAGTGTTTTATGAAACCGTAATATCTCGTTCGGAAAGCATTTTTTTAACAGCAGTCAACTTGAGATTTGTTTTTATTTTTTTTTATTCTGTATTTTTTTGTGCATTCCCCAAACTCAATATCCTAAAATGGATATATATAGTCCCTGGCATATATTTAAAGTAAATCAAATGACCACCTGTATACAAAGGATGATTGCAATAGTCAATAAGTATTTTGTAGGTTCAATTTTAAAATGAATCACAGAACTATAAATCACAAATCTAATAACGTTTAGATCTAAACATATGAAAATAAACAAAGAATGCATAGTTATACTAATGATAAAACCGCACCATGTTTGCAGCTATTGAACGCAAAGCTAACTTGAAAGAATTACCTAATCGGGCTGCAATAATATATTTGATTGAATTGTGATTTGATTGAAACAACATTGAGAGAATGTCGCGTCTAACGGAGGAAATGGTGGTGACGCGTACCAAGCAATCGGACATTACTCTGATCACAAAGCTGAACATCTGGGGCATTCATCTGATCGATATCAGTCTAGTGAGCCGCATGGGCAGCCTTGAGGTCGTTGCGCTGAGCGTCAACAGGATCAACACCTTGGCGCCCTTCAAGCAGTGCCTGCGCCTGCAGGAGCTGTATTTGCGCAAGAACAACATAGAGCATCTGAACGAACTTGTTCATCTGCAGAACTTGCCGTGTCTGAAATTATTATGGCTCGATGATAATCCGTGTGTGGAGAAGGCGGGTCAGCACTATCGCGCCCTGGTGCTGCGCGCCTTGCCCAATCTCAAGGGCTCGACGGCATAGAGGTAGCGAGCTGGAGGTCGATGGCCTCAACAGTAACCATCTCGAGGCCGAGGAGGAAGTCTTCGAGGATGCTGCCGAGCTGCCGCCGCAGCCGCCGCAGCAGCCGTCGGAGCCGCAGATGCCATTGCCACAGCCACCGAGGCAGCCCATTTTGCAGCTGCCACAGCTGCCACAGTTGCCACAGCTGCCGCAGCAGATCGTACAGCCGCAGCCGCCGCAGCTGCCGCAGCAGATCGTACACCCGCAGCCGCCGCAGCTGCCGCAGCAGATCGTACAGCCGCAGCAGTGCAGCAATGCAGTGCAGGAGCAGCAGCCGCTGCCCACACCGCCAACACCACTGATACAAGTGCAACCACTGTCAGCACCACCAGCACTTCCATTACCATTGCCATTACCATTGCCGCAACAGCAACAGCAACAGCAGCGCAGCAACTCGTTGCCCTTGATTGAGCCGGATATACACGCTTATCCGCGCTTCAATCTACCTGATGTGATTGAATTTGAGATGCAACATCCTTATCCCAATCCGCACTCGCACTCGCACTCGCACTCGCTCTCACACTTGCATTCGTATCCACATCCGCAGATATTGCCATCGATGCATCTGCCGCCGCTTCATCCGCAGCGACACCGCCATTTGCCGGAGCCGGGCTATCCCTATAGGAATGCCAGTGGATGCGACACCACTGGCGATGATTGGGAGCTGGATGGCGATCGCCCCCGTCCGCGGCGTGCCGACCAGCGCTTTGGCTACTCACCGCATGTGATGAATCGCTCAACTGGCTGCCTGCGTCGTCCAGGGAATCGCAATTCCAATCTGTTGTCGGCTGCATTGTGCATGGTCAAGGAGCTGGACGGCGACAGCCTGGAGGTATTGGAGCACTTTGTGCGCTGTCGCATTGATGAACAGCAGCGCGATTAGCTAATGCACTTGCCGCAGGCGGGGCCAAAAACCTCAACGTTCGAAAACTCAAAAAAATACAAAAATCACAAAGAAAACGGAAAAAAAACGTAAAAAAAAATAACTCAACTACATTGATGAAGAATGGAGAATGATTTCGGCGCATTCATCTCAAACCCCCCCAAAAAAAAATTATGTTGATGATATTTTTGGCAAATTGAGCTCGTTTAAGTCCACTATCAAATTATGGAAAATATTAAAAAAATAATATTTATTTCATCAACTAAACTTGTTGGAGCAATCATGAATTTCGGAAAATTCAACTCTTAAAACTCAGCTATAAAGCAATCAAAATGGAGAAAAAAAATGTTAACTACACTTGATCATTTTAACTACAATAATTTCAATATTGCTGAGCAAATTTCTACAAATTTCTAATGATACATGATACAAGGATATTCGGCAAAGTCTCTCAAGACTCGATTCATCAAACAATCAAGCAACCACAATCAATTTCAACAATCAACAGCGATATATTTGAAAATTTTAGCTTTAATAATGCTGCAATGATAGCTGCCTCAAGCAAATTAATCAAATTTTTTTCAATCCATCAATATATCGCGAATGCTAATGGAAGGATATTCTGCAAATTTATCGTAATGATAAAACGGCTGAAACTATCCAACAATAAGCATTTATTGACAATCATCCACTCTATCCAAATATAAAACAATTCAAAATATAACTTATTCAAATGGAAGATGCTAGGAGGATATTCTGCTATTTATCCCAAGGATAAAGGACTGGAACTATCGCACAATTTAATGAATCTTCGCAAAATTATTTTTGGCAATAGCTCGATTTTCACTACAATTGCCCATTTTTAAAATACTCACTTTTCTAACAGCTTCTAGTCTGTTTATATTTATAAAAATTCAAATTATAGCTGCGGCACTTGAAGTTACTTGGAGGATAATTCGGCACATAAAACTCAAGAAATAGATGGAACTTTCAAGCAACCCAAGGAATCGAATGAAGTACACTTGCTAATTTAATTTATAATTATGCTAACATCATTCCTTCTGTTCAAACTCATTCGAAATTCTCAGTGAAATAAGGATTTTGCAATTTATCACAAGACTGAAACATGGAGCAATCAAATGAATTTAAAGAAATATTTTACATACAGTTGACGATTGGACATTTTTGTAAAGTTAACTTGTATAAGCATTGATTACCCAGACTGCAGTCTTATCAAAATTGACAAGAATTTGGCAAATGCAACGAAAGCAATATGACAACTCGTTTTATGGATGAATCCAACGAAATCAGGCAACGAATATTTGAAATACACTTGAATACTGCAATTATAATAATAATGAAAACCAATTGAGAAAACTTCAAAAGAATAAATTCCAAATTGTACCCATAAAACATCGAGCTAAATATATTTGTCATATTACAAAAATCGAGTTATTTGCTTATTTGTACCTTGATTATACTCTTTTCGAAGAAAATAGTATATTCAGTTTGTGCTGATGTTTGTAATGCATAGAAGGAAGCGTCGGAGACCCCCAAAAGTTATTGCCAGTATGCTTAGACTGACAAAACAAATTGATCTAGCCATGTCCGTGTGTCTGTCTGTCTGTATGTATGTATGCAAACTAGTCCCTCAATTTTTGAGCTATCGTGATCGAACTTTGCACAGAGACTTATTATTCAAAGGGACAGTAAATTGGTCGGAGCCGGCCGGATCGGACCAGTTTATCTTATAGCTGCCATACAACTGGAAGTCGGTTTTGGCCATATATTCGATCTTTTCAAAGCTATTGACTTAAATATCCTTGTGCACTTTAATATTCTTATAACTCATTAATGTTTAAAATTTCAAATTGATTGACGTACAAATAGCAAGGATATGCGTCATTAAATATTTCGGTGGTGCAGTTGGTAGAGTGAAAATTGCCTCAAGGTTCGAAAAGAGAATACAATTTTCGGCACGCCGAAGATAATCCTTCCCCACTTGTTTTAGTTAGTTTACAATACTAATAAGTTTTTTTTAACTATGCTGCACTGCTTGTTACTGGGTATTTGTTAGTGCATCACTTTGATTACTAAGATGGCGTAGGTCAGTTTTTTTTGGGATTAGTCGCTTGTTTGGGTTCAGACATAATTTGAATTTTTTTGGCTATTATTCTGCCGGCTTGTCGCATCCGGGTGGCTAACATTTGAATAAGGTTTTGCAATAAAATCATTAAACGTTTTTCTCCGAAACTCTTAAAATGTTTGCCCAGCAATTTGAGCGATTACGGACAGAGAGAGAGAGAGGGGAGAGAGAGAGAGAATGAGAGAGCGGGGTAGGTGCTAAGTGAGTTGTTGTAGCAACTACTATTGTTTTTGTCGTTGCTGCTGTTGATTCTGTTGGTCGCTGCTGTGGTTGCCAAATTGCAGCAACTCTGCATTTATTTATTTTGTTGCTGTTGCCTTTCCAATTTGCCACACCCACCGCCCAGCACCGCCCAGCCGGGCTGACCACCCGGCACCGCCCCTTGGCCTTATCGAGCCACTCTGCCAACTGCAATCGTGTGCCTACATTTTAGGGTTTTAATTAAATGCAACAACAATGCCAGAAGCAAACAAAACCATTGCACACACTCCTCGCAACAATGCGACTCTCACTCTGTGTGTGTGTGTGCATGGGTGTGTGCATGGGTGTGTGCATGTGTGTGTGTGTGTGTGTGTGTGATTGTGAGTGGGTGGGGTCAAGAACTGTGACCGTAATAGCAAAAGCAACAAAGGCTAGTAACATTTCGTTCATGGGCATTAAACGAAACGGATTAAATCATGAAAATTGACCCACAACATTTGCACTAGAAACTTAATAAATATTCTAAATGGCAGCTGCAAATATCACAAATATTAATGGATATCTAAGAGGCTGGCTGAAAATCAATCAATATGGCCAGAATTTAAGTGAATTCACATTACTCGCAAATTTAGCTACAAATTGCCATTGCCGTTTTACTCTGAGTGTATGTATATAAATACACATTTAGATTGAAGAAAGCCAGTTTTTCCTCTTCTATTCCCTGTTTTAAATTTAATTCACGCAGCTCTTTAATAAAATCTGATAATTCCTTGAGTAAACGGCAAACATATGTAATAATTTTGATGAATTTATTTTCATCGTACTAGCTTTGCATTTCAAATATTGCTTGTCGATTTGGAAACGTGAGCTAAGCATTCAGTGTCTGCTCAAAATTAACTAAATACAATAGTTTTAATTGTGAAAAAAATCCGTTTTAACATGGAGCTGGATACCGACTATGAGCTTGAAATGGTGAAGATTTGCCGTTGTAGACTGGCTGATTTGAAGAAACGAATGGAGGAGCTAGAAAAATCTCTTGACAGTGATACTGAGCAGAATGGAAACTTGGCGAACACTGAAGAAAATCAGAAGCCGAAAGAGGAAGAACCTGAAGATGCTGGAGCAATGAAAGATTCGAATTGAAAAATGTGATATGCATTAAAGACGATATAGAAAAATTACATATAGCAAATGTTTCATTACTATCTGTCTCACTACTATATGCATCAAATGTGGCTGTCGTAATTATAATTCCTAATTTATATTAATATTTTTGAATTTGATGCAGATATTTGAACAGTGATAACATTCTTTAACTTTGAAATATTGCTTAAAAGGAAAAAGTATAGAAAAGTCTTCATATGCTTACATAGAAAAACTGAATATTTTCAATTACACACAGATAGCTATTGAGCTACATACATACATCTACATATACATATATGTACAGTGTATAGTGTACATCCAGCATTTTGGAATAATTGCTAAAAATGCCAAGCAAATTAGAATTGCTGCTGCAATACTCGCAACATTGCGAATATTTTGCGATATTCCGAACACAAACAGTTGCAACAATCAGTGGGCCCTAGATTTTTGCCTTTATCTAATAGTATGGTATTGTGTCGTTTAGAGAATTTGTTCTTCTGGATATTGCAGTAACAAATTTGGCTGGCCCGTAGCGTTGACTACTTTGCATTTAAATCGTTTTACTTAATTGTTGGCCCCACAATAACAGCAACAACAACAGCAACAACAAGCAGCAGCTTTCTGGCAGACGTGCACAGGCATAATATCCACAGACCCTACACCACACACACACACACACACACACACACACACACACACACACACACACACACACAGGGGCGGCTTTAGACGTAGGGGTAGGGGGTGAAGCAGGGAGGAGATGGGCGTGTGTGTCAGTCCTTGGCTGGAGCTGTATTGTGTGCTCGTATTGTGTATGGGTCCCAAAATGAATGAGTGAACTTAACATTAGAGACGCTGCACGTTCTGGTCAAACAAAAGGGCGGCCCCGGCCCCCAAAAACTATAGACAATGGGGCGTATGAGCAACAACAGCAACAACAATAAAAGGCAACTACAACAAGCCAAATAAATTGTAAACATGGGAGAGCAAAAAAAAGAACGTTTGCAGCGATGAACAAAATGAAGAGATTAGTGAAATGACCAACAGAACACGGCAGGCGTTGAAACTTTCCCCCCCAACCCACCTTTTACACCCCCCGCACCTGGTAATATAGGGTAGGGGCATCCAATGTATATGTGTGTGTGTTTGTGTGTGTGTGTGTGAGGCACAAACAGCGAAAGGCAAGAGACGAAAGCAATGAAGACAACACATTTAAACGGTGCTGCTCTGAACTGACCTGTTCCTCGCTGCCCTCCTCCTCTCGCTCTCCCTCCCCCCCTGTGTACCCATCCACATAGCTTCTCTAGCATTTCCCTATCCTGCTCGACTCGAGTCGAGTCGTGTCCAGTTTAGTTCGGCGGAAAGCCAGCAGCGTCCACATCTTCGTCCTCGTTGCTTTTTATGGCCATGTCAAACACTGCAAATCAGTTTAAACTAACAACTGACTCAGCCTCGGGCTACAAGGGGGTACAAAAGTCTGCTCCTGACTCCGACTCTGTGTTTTTGGGCGTGTCAATGCCTTTGTCCGCAGTGCAGCTGCTGACGCCCCAAAAACGGTCAGCGACCAGACGTAAGCACTGCGTCTCTATACCCTTTCAGCGCACATTCCAATTTGTATATATTTAATATTTTATAAATAGACAAATAATAATTTAGGAGTACTTATTGTTAACACCTAATTATATATTTTTAGTTTATATTATTATGCACAAAAGAACAAACTCGATTCTATAAATAAAATAGTAAGTCCTCATAAAGCAACTTTTCAATCTATAAATTAAGAATTTTAGCTCGAATATAAGGTCAAGAAACAGGAAAAACTATAAAATGAAAATAAACAATCTTCCTTTTAGTTTGCGTCTAAATTTTCGCTTATGGTTTTGCTAACAATATTAAAAATGTATTCAATTATTATAAACTATTTAAAGCATACATTGACAAAAAAATCTTTTTGTTCAAGTGAGATAAAATAGACGTGCTCAAATTGGTTGTTTTTACGCTTAAAGATGTTGTCAAAATAAATCCTATATATGTATATATACATGAAATAAATTAATTTACGCTACTTTTCTATGATTTTATTGGTATATAACTGAATGAATGGATTATATAGAAAAATCTTTTTTCATAGGATGTTTTTATAGAGATTAGCAGTTTGTAAAGTAATAAAAACTATTCGCGAATTGAGATATGAATTCCAGAGTGTACAGCTAATAAACTTATATGCATTGAAGCTCAAAAATTATCGGAACTTTGCCAAATTTCTTTAGACCGGCTGAAAATTCCATTGGGAATTCCATTCCATGCAAAACGCATGGAGAAGCTGGAAGAAGCTTTGCGCTATACTCAACTTAACAGTGATACTAAGCAGAATTGAAAGTTGGAGAAAACTGAAGAAAATCAGAAACCGAAAGAATTAGAAATTTAAGAAAGTAATACAATGAAAGATTTGATTAAAAAAAATGTGATTTCTCTATGTTCCATTAAGGACGACTGGAAATTTATTCGCAACATACATTTTTTTTACTGTATTTCTTAATACTATATGCATAATATGTGGCTGTTGTTTATATATAGGTATGTGTATACACTGATATATGAAGTATACATATTTACGGATTAATTCTAGAAGGTAGCAGAAAATACAAATTGCAACAATTGTATGGTCCATGGCTGATTTAACAGTGCATTAACAGAGCATTAACATATCTGCCTATTATGCACTTCACACCTTCATTCTTTGAACTCTTTCTTGTCGTAAGCTCCCACTCTCTGACTCTTACTCTATACAACTGTATCAGATGTATATCCATATCCGTCAATAGCATAATTTAAATTAAGTAGAAGAGCTGAGTTGAGCCTACTTCTGGACACCATTTGTCGGCTCCAATCTTCATGTGTCCAACGTTTTGAGCTACTTCTTGAATCTTTAATAAGAGTGTCACCTATGATGATTTACATGAGAATTGTTCTTGCTGTTTAAATACTTGAGATTTCTGATGGCTCTGTAAGGGTGTTTGTCCTTCGGCATGATGGCTGCATATATTACACTTTTGCTGTTGACTTTTGTCATTTTCACATGCTGAATTATTGAGTTGGACACAAGCACCTGCCACCCGCACACCACCCGCACACCACCCGCACACCACACACACACACACACACATTGCCACACACTTACATGTGTGTGTGTGTGTGTGTGTTGTAACTTGTTTTACTTACTTGCTCGCGCACAATTAACCAATTAGCACCTCTTTTGCTTTTGCTTTTCGCTGGAATGCATTGGCTCATTTTTATACCCTGAACCCATTAAAAATGGGTAAAAAGGGTATTATGGTTTTGTGCAAAAGTATGTAACAGGCATAAGGAAGCATCTCCGACCATATAAAGTATATATATTCTTGATCAGTATCAACAGTCGAGTCGATTTAGCCATGTCCGTCCGTCCGTCCGTCTGTCTGTATGAACACGCGGATATCAGAGACTACAAGAGCTAGAGACTTCATATTTGGAATATAAGTTCTCGTAATGCCGGGACAGATCAAGTTTATTAAAATTTATCGATAACTCGTCCCGTTCAAAAAGTTATCGATAAATTTCGATTTCAGACCAGCGTTTTTGGGCTATAACTTACAAGTTATAAGAGCTAGAGGCCCCTAATTTGGCATGTATAATCTCGAATAGCATACACATGTAACAAATTTTTCACTTTTTGGATACCTACCCCCAATCCCCCCAAAAATTCAAAAAACTCATTTTTGAAGGTATGACCTTGCAATTTGGTTTGGTCACACATTTTATAGCCAATGTTATGTCTTACAAATTTCAAAAGATCGGACAATAAACACAGAAGTTATTTAAGATTTAACTTTCCATTGTGTGGGGCTCAGTGAAAAAGCAAGATAACTGCTTAAACCGTTTTCACAGCTTGCAGTAATGTGTGGTGTGTTTGTTTGTATACACACTATTAGGCAAGTATGAATGGATGTCAGAACTGGGTTCAGGGTATCTCCTAGTCGGGCAGTCCCGACTAGAGCACTCTTACTTGTTATACCCTGAACCCATTAAAAATGGGTAAAAAGGGTATAATGAAGTTGTGCAAAAGTATGTAACAGGCATAAGGAAGCATCTCCGACCATATAAAGAACATATATTATTGATCAGTATCAACAGCCGAGTCGATCTAGCCATGTCCGTCTGTCCGTCTGTATGAACACACAGATATCAGAGACTACAAGAGCTAGAGACTTCATATTTGGAACATAAGTTCAACTAATCCCAGGACAGATGAAGTTTATTTATTTATTTATCGATAACTCGTCCCGTTTAAAAGTTATCGATAAATTTCAATTTCAGACTAGAGTTTTTGGGACATAACTTCAACGTTATAAGAGCTAGAGGCCCCAAATGTGTAAGCTAACCGCTTGCACTGCTTGTACTGCTTGTAGTGCAGCATGTGTGTGTTTAGATTAGTATGAATGATTGTAAGGACTGGGTTCAGGGTATCTCGTAGTCGGGCACTCCCGACTAGAGCACTCTTACTTGTTTTTATTATTATTTTATTGCAGTCTGTTGTTATTGTTGTAAACGAAAATTTGTTTGCTCATAAAAATTTTAATTGCTTTAACACAAAACAATGAAAGCCAAAAGCAAACGCAACAGCAACAGCAACAGCAAAAAATAAAAATAAAATAATAAAAGACAACAACAAAAAAAAAGCCGCTTGAGTAGGGAAAAATGAAAAATGTGTGAAAAGCGCGCCGGCCAATAAAAATAAATAAAATCAAAAGCAGCAGCAAAGAGGCACCGCAGATAAACTGCTAGGCACAATGTGCGAGCAACTCGAGGACGAGGGGAAGGAAGGAGTCGGAGGAGTCGGAGGAGTAGCAGGTGGACGGCAGAGGACAAGCGGCGTATTAGGAAGGTGGAGCCTGTACCTGTTAGTACCAATTAGTCTGACATGCCCAGCAGAAGTAGCAGAAGCAGCAGCAACGAGAGTTGTCCAAATAATAAGGCTGAAAGAAGTACTAATATATTTTAAAAGCCCAAGCTTAAGCAACTTAGTTTCTTATTTATTTACTAAAAATGTATAGAGTCTAATTACAGTCTTATCTTGTTAAAGCGATTATTAAGTTAAAACAAGTAAGAGTGCTCTAGTCGGGAGTGCCCGACTAGGAGATACGCTGAACCCAGTTCTGACTTCCATTAATACTTGCCTAATAGTGTGCATACATACAAGCACACACATACTGCAAGCAGTGCATGCGGTTTGAGCAGTTAGCTTGCTTTTCGCTGAGCCCCATACAATGGAAAGTTAAATCTCAAATAACTTCTGTGTTTATTGTGCGATCTTACTGAAATTTTTGAGACATACAATTGTCAATAATATGTGTGACCATGACAAATTGCAGGGTCGTACCTTCAAAAATGGGGGATTGGAGGGTGGTATCCAAAAAGTGAAATATTTGTTACATGTGTATGCTATTCGAGATTATGCATGCCAAGTTTGGGGTCTCTAGCTCTTATATCTTTGAAGCTATGTCCCAAAAACGCTAGTCTAAAATCGAAATTTATCGATAACTTTTGAATGCGACGAGTTATCGATCAAATGAAATAAACTTGATCTGTCCCGGGATTAGGAGAACTTATGTTCCAAATATGAAGTCTCTAGCTCTTTGTAGTCTCTGATATCTGTGTGTTCATACAGACAGACAGACGGACATGGCTAGATCGACTCGGCTGTTGATACTGATCAATAATATATATACTTTATATGGTCGGAGATGCTTCCTTATGCCTGTTACATACATTTGCACAAAACCATAATACCCTTTTTACCCATTTTTAATGGGTTCAGGGTATAAAACTATTACGATGTGAGGAAATGTATATCTTTAACTGAAGTACTTATCGATTTCCTGCACTTGCCATAAGTTTATGTGCAACCCTCGCGTTGCTCTTCGCGCACAATTGTATCTCGTCCTTTGCTGTCCGTTGCGGTTTTCAATGTGTTTGCGCTGCCAGCCGCACTCAACGCACAAAATGCGTAAAAGTCAGGGGGGGGGGGGGCGGGGTAAAAAATCCTCATAATAAAATACATAATTTTCATTCCTTTTAACTTGCTTTCGTTGTTGCTGTCGCTGTTGTTGTTGTTGGGGCGAAATTTCCTGTTCGCGAAACTTTTTAATAGCATTGAAAATGCCACGAAAATGCCGCAGAAAGTATGCTCAGATTTGCGACGCTTCCTTTGCCATAGAGATGAGTGCGTGTCGATTTAAATACGATACTTTTCCATCAATGCAATAATATTTGGGTACAGGCGAACTTCTCCGCTCGAATTTCCACACATTTAAAGTACAAACTCTATTCAACCATATCTTCACAAGTCGAACATTTTGTCTCTATAACTCGAAGAACATTTTCGGGCGATTATGCCAAAAGTCGATTTCTTTACTGGAAATGTGTATTGTGTGTTCCCAAAAATTAAGCCAGTGCTTGATTCTAAATTGCAAGAAATAAGATTTTATAGACCATATACATAAAAACGCAACATATTTCTAATTTTCTGTTATTATAGAATAATGTCTTGTAAACTAATTTATTAGCTGGAAATTGTATATAACTTGCCACTAACTAATACATATATAATAAATGCTATCGAAACTTTTCTTACTCGATCTTCCATAACGCTTTGAGTAATAATTCTCTGCAATTTTATATTATTGTTTATTAATAAATATATCGCAACTGGCAAACTTTTCAATTGAATATATTTTTTATTTATATAAAATTTCGTTTGACTGTACTTTTAATGTTCAAAGAAATTATACAAAAACCAGTAGGGAAGGGTTATCTTCGGCGGGCCGAAGATCTTATACTCTTTTCGAACCCTTAGGCAATTTTCACTCTGCCAACTGCAACACTTTCATTAGCTGTTCAAATTAATATCATATGAACATAAAATCTCTATTGAAATATTACATTTATTTCCAGTTGTATGGCAGCTATAAGATATAGTGGTCTGATCCGACCGGTTCCGACCAATGTGCTGTTCCTTTAAATAATAAGTCTCTGTGCAAATTTGGATCACGATAGCTCAAAAACTAAGGGACTAGTTTGCATACATACAGACAGACAGACAGACGGACGGACATGGCTAGATCAATTTGTATTGCCATTCTAAGCATACTGGCAGTAATTTTTGGGGGTCTCCGATGCTTCCTTCTATGTGTTACAAACTTCAGCACATACTTAATATACTATTTTCTTCGAAAAGCGTATAAAAAAATCAAATATTTGCAGTAAAATGTATCAAACGATTACATATATTTATTAAATATCGATGTGTTTTCGAACATGAGTTGCGATTTGTGTCACGAGCGCAAACACGACAGGCATGTGCATGTGTGTGTGTGTGCATGTGTGTGTCATGTGTGTGTGCGACTGTTATGTGCCATTTACAAGGCAACATTTTAAATAATAAGCATTATGTGTGTGTGTGTGTGTTCCACTTGGCCCCGAGAAACGCAAACATAAATGCGAAACGGCCCAAAGGAGTGAAAATAAAAACAACGAAAATCCGCATACTTTTGCGCCTCGTTTGGCTGCACCCTTTTTTTTTTTCTTTTTTTTTGGCGAACTGCGGCTTATTTATGTAACTGATCCCACCCATATGGCTGAAGTAGCAGCCCCAGCCACAGCCACAGCCACAGCAGCCAAGTAAAATTCAATTCGCCACAATTACGCCCAACGAGGATAGTTATACAACTTATGCTTGGGGTGCAGAGTATGCGGGCTTCGTGGTAGCTGGCTGTTATTGCTTGTTATTATTGTGGTTATTGTTATTGTACTTGTTGTTGCTATTGTTGTTGTTGTTGTTGTTGTTGTCTGCTGCTTGTTAAGTGGCTCGTCCTTGCGCCACGCAGCCATCTCTCGTGAGACTCTAGCAGCTACGCTTCCACTCGGGACCTGTCATACATGCTGTGTGTGTGTGTGTGGTGTGTGCTGCGGCTCCCCAGTTGGCAGGACTCACAATGTGGCACTATTGAAAGTGAGGCTTTTGCGACTTCAAGTGCCCCGGCCAGGCAATGTTTTAATAGCTCGCAACAGAGTTGCATGTGCTCAGTGGCAATGGCCATTTGACTTTGTTGCCCCTCTAAATGGCTGGCTAAAAAAACACACGCTCACAGCAAACACACGCGGAGCATTTTATTTGAATGCCGGCAGCAAACAAAATAAACCACACGCTAAAAAATGGCAACTAATTGAGTTTGGCCAAAAAGTGTTGCGTGCTTTTCAGCGCCAGCACCACAAAAAAACTCAACACTGCTGCACGGAGCAAAACGTGGTGGAGAGGGTGGAGGGGAGTGGGCGTGGGAGTGGGGGCGTAACCACGCATTTGATTTACAAGCCAACGCTTTATTTGCAAAAGACGTCGCTGGGGAGCTGCTGCGTCTGAGTTTCGTACCCCAACATTGAAATTGAAAAAATAAAGCGCCAACAAGAAATAACAAACAATACATATTACAATTACATTCGCTGGCTGCAGGTTGTCTGCAACTGACATCTGACAATTTATATAAACACAAACACACACACACACACACACACACACGCACACACACATACATATAAGTAAGTATACACATTGAGTTTAATTCGAAATGTAAAAAAGGCCAATTTGAGAGCCAGTTCACATATACTTACAATATATATGTATACTTGCTTACATGTACTGTGTGTATATGAAATACATATTGGCATAGAGGCAACATTAAATATTCAATGTCGATATCAGGTGCAAAGCCATGGAGAGACAAACAGTCACGTGGCATCTGCCAGTGGCAGCCATTTCAATTTCAAGCCCGCAAACACCTTAAGTCGGTTAGCAGGTTTGGGTTTGGGTGGCAGATGGGGCCGGACAGCGGCAATTATTCAAAATATGGCCAAGGCTGAAGCAGCATATGCAAAGTGAAATCTTTAGCATAACAAATGCGCCCACTGGCGGATTAGGATTAGCAACGAAGCCGAAGCCGAAGCCAAAGGCAAAGGCAAAGCTGAGTTCTTGGATGATGACTTTACATTCTCTAAGTAAGTTGCCCAGGCACAGGGAACAGTGCGGGAACCGCGCATGATGACTGGTAAACAAATCGCCGGGCAAAGCCGCAGCCACAGCGGGAAGTGGTCCTGCTGCTGGTCCTGCTGCTGGCAGGAGAGAACAATGCGCTGCCGTTTGGCAACATTAATCGAAGTCGAATGCTGAATCGCTGCTAGGATGGCCAGGAAGCAAGGCAGGAAGGAAACACTGCAGAGCGAGCAGCTCGAATTTTAGCCGAAATGAACTGAAAACGAGGTCAACAGTAGCAATAACAACAACAACAACAACAACAATAGCAATAGCAATAGCAACAACTAAGCTGGCCCAAGTCAAAAAGAAGGCAGCCTTCGGTTCGGTTCTGCTCCGACTGGCAGGCAGGCCATCAGGCAGGTAGCAAGGAGTGGGGAGTGGGGAGTGCCTGACTGGCAGACCTGTAGGAAGTCTTATGATTTATTTGCCCAAACAATTGATATGGCCGGCAAAAGTTGCGAGCAGACGACGACGACGACGACGATGGGCGTGGCGGCGCCTTCTTGAACTCTTTGAGGCCGCCAGAAAGCAGCCAGAAAGCTGTGGACGAAGACGAAATATGTAAATAGGACTTATGGCAAACTTTTAACAGGATTTTAGCACACAATACACGCACACACGCTGCCCCTGCTCCTGCTCCTGCTCCTGCCCCTGCCACTGCCAGTAGGAGTCGGAACAGGCAGCTCAGGATGTGAGAATACAAACAGTTGAAAACATATTTATCCAAGTGAGTGGATTTCGGATTGTCTGTATATATATCTGCGAGTGTGTGCGTGTGTGAGTGTGTGCGTGTGTGCGTGTGTGTGTGTGTGTGTGTGTGTGTGTGTGTGTGTGTGTGTGTGCGTGGCACCGTTAAGCCAAAGAGGATGCGAATCTCATCTTGTCTTGGTGACGCGCTCTGCCGGAGATTTTAGACTGCAACTTTCGATACAGAGCCCCTTGAATCCTTGAAGTAATGAACCTACTCAACTGTATCATCATACTGGCTCAATGTCCTAAGTCCTTTTTTGTTTCGTCATGGCTCCGTCTGATTGAACTGGCTTTTCTTCTACATACTTACATATTGTACAAGCTTGTACTTACCCAATTCTCCCGGGAAAACCCTTTCGCTACAGTTTTGAGCCGCTTCCAAATCCCGTTTGCCCAACATCAAAATGAGAAGACAATGCATGCAGTAGAGAAAATACTTTGATATTGCGCTTTTCGAGCTGTTAAACAGAGCTGTTGTGGACCTTCATGAGTGTAAGGAGAACATATATTTTAAATTTGGTGATTCTATATATTATGTGCTTTAACATTTACGTTAAAGTTGCTGCAATAAAAAAGTCCTTAAATGACTTTTATATTAATCAAATCAAATTTAAAGTCTTCGACTGATTTTGATAGTTAAAAATCTTAAAATAAATGTTATCAAATGACTTATTTTTTAAATATTGTATAATAGTTTTTCAAATAGTTCAAAAATAACAGTTGTATTTGACGAAAAAAATAACAAATAAATATAATTATTTTTTTCTGATTATTAAAAAAACAAAATTTTTTTTTTTAATAAAAATCGTAATAGTTGGTCTTGCTGGTTTTTACCATTTCGAACAAAGAAACGCATTAAAATCGTTTTCTTTTACGTAAGCAAAATGAAACAATAGAAATACAATTTAGGAGTCCTTGGTAGATGAGTTAGTTGTCAGGCAGTAAACAACGCGAGGTTCGGGTTCGAATTCCTAGGCTAGGAATGGTTAATGTCATTGTCTTAGCCGAAGGCATTGTTTCAAGTGCTTTTTCCAAGTTAGCTGCTTTTTTGCTATATTATATTAGTAATAACAAGTGGGGAAGGATTATCTTCGGCATACCGAAGATTTTATACACTTATTGTTAAATTAGAATTGGTAACATCTAAATTAAAATTTTTCTTTTGAAATATTAAATTCAAGCTGTTATATATTAGAAAAATATAATTAGAAAAGAGTGAAAGTAATGATGCTCTTTCAAAATATTTAATGAAGTATATCTTTTTATAACTCAATTGATTTGAAATTCTGAACGTTAAAAGGATATTCAAGTGCAGAAGGAAATGGAAGGCGATAGCTTTGAAAATAGCGGATACATGGCCAAAATCGACTTGCAGTTGTATGGCAGCTATAAGATATAGTGGTCCGATCCAGCCGGCTCCAACCAATGTGATGTCTCTTTATATAATAAGTATTAGTGCAAAGTTTCATCGCGATGGATTAAAAACATGGGATATATGGCCAAAACCGACTTCGAGTTGTATGGCAGCTATAAGATATAGTGGTCCGATCCGGCCGGCTCTGACCAATGTGCTGTCCCCTGGAATAATAAGTGTATGTGCAAAGTTTTATCGCGATGGCTCAAAAACTGAGGGACTAGTTTGCATACATACATACAGACAGACAGACAGACGGACATGGCTAGATTAATTTGTTTTGTCATTCTAAGCATACTGGCAGTAACTTTTGGGGGTCTCCGACGCTTCCTTCTATGCGTTACAAACTTCAGCACAAACTTAATATACTATTTTCTTCGAAAAGAGTAAAATTAACATTTCTGTTGTCCATTTTGGAAATTCAGCAAAGACTTTGGTAAAAACGAAAACTAGATTTCGCTTCCTTTGAGAGTCCTTTGCCCACTGCAGCACCATGGGAGAGACAATTTCCAAAAACAAACGCCTTGATAGATAATTTGCTCAGATAATGTAATATTTATTTACTTAAGATTCCATTGAGCTACTGTTGCTGTCAGATGTGCTAGCATAAAATTCGCTGCTGCTCGTACTACTTTCGTTGTCGCTGTCATCCTGATCCATATCTGAGCCCATGGGCTGGGCATCATTGCCCCAGTTCAGCAGCTGCTCGTTAGCTGCTAGGTTCTCTGCTGCCAATGGTGTTCCTACCATACTGCTGTGGGATAGTGAATTAGAATATAGCGAAGGACTTTGTAACTTTCTTACCTGTGTGTCTCAAGTGATGCTGTTGAGCTGTCCGGACTGTCCGGATTGTCAGGATTGTCCGGGCTGTTGTTCACGGTTCCTTCTGTTGTATTACTATTCAAATCAGTTTCAGTAGGTGCCCCCATGGGTGGTCCATTACCATGCCAGATGGCACCATTATGACGCACAATGGGACGTCGCTGGTTCCCCTCGAGCTGTCCACCATTGGTTGGCGGCTCTGCCATATTGCTGTGGTATTAGGAATCCAATAGAATATAACAACTTTTACCAACTATTCGAATTTGTCACTTTGTTACTCACTTTGCCCAAATAAACTAAATAAAAATTTTAAGTCCGTACTCTACGACAATTTCTAGTCGAGAAACGATTGGAGACTGAGAAATGTTATTTAATACAAGTCCATGTTGAAAAACCTTTAGACGAGCATGTCAGTGATATTGTGATCCGACAAAAGTTTTATCAACCTTCAACATGTTTACGCGAGCCTATCGATAACAACAAAAAAGCTCGCCGAATACAACCCTGCACCGAATCGGCAGCAGACAAAAACATCATTTAATATCCAATGCGTTACACAGCTCGTAATAAAATTAAATGATCAGCTGATTTTTTTTCTCTTCATGTGCCACTAATTAATTTACATTTTATTTATAGGTGACAGTTAAATTATAGAGCCAATTTCGGTTGCAGCTCAAACAGAAAGAATAATAATAAAGCAATAAACTGCACCAACCATTAAAATAAAAAAAAAATTATAAAAAAAATATCCTGTTGCGCCTAATTGAGGATGTGTCAATCAGTAGGAAAGAGTATTGATTCCTCTTTAGAGGCTCCTGTTTAGGATTTGGTCCCAAGCAAGGTTCAAAGCAGTGTTTTTATAACATTTAAATCAGAGACCAGAAGGATTATAGTTATAATTATGAATGGACATTGAAATACGACTAATCATAAAGGACCAAAAAAAAACAAGTAAGAGTGCTCTAGTCGGGAGTGCCCGACTACGAGATACCCTGAACCCAGTCCTTACAATCATTCATATTAATCTAAACACACACATGCTGCAGTACAAGCAGTACAAGCAGTGCAAGCGGTCTAAGCAGTTAGCTTGCTTTTCGCTGAGCCCCACATAATGGAAAGTTAAATCTTAAATAACTTCTGTGTTTATCGTCCGATCTTATTGAAATTTTTGGGGCAAACAATTGTCAATAATATGTGTGACCAAACCAAATTGCAAGGTCGTACCTTCAAAAATGCGTTTTTTTAACTTTTGGGGGGTTTGGGGTGGTATCCAAAAAGTGAAAAATTTGTTCATGTGTATGCTATTCGAGATTATACATGTCAAATTAGGGGCCTCTAGCTCTTATAACTTGTAAGTTATATCCAAAAAACGCTGGTCTAAAATCGAAATTTATCGATAACTTTTGAACGGGACGAGCTATCGATAAATTTTAATAAACTTGATCTGTCCCGGGATTAGGAGAACTTATGTTCCAAATATGAAGTCTCTAGCTCTTGTAGTCTCTGATATCTGTGTGTTCATACAGACAGACAGACGGACAGACGGACAGACGGACAGACGGACAGACGGACAGACAGACGGACATGGCCAGATCGACTCGGCTATTGATACTGATCAATAATATATATACTTTATATGGTCGGAGATGCTTCCTATGCCTGTTACATACATTTGCACAAACCCATAATACCCTTTTTACCCATTTTTAATGGGTTCAGGGTATAAAAAAGCAGACATAGCTTATCTAATCAAATAAAAATAAGTGGGTTTTATTCTCTTTTTGAACCTTTAGGTAATTTTCACTCTGCCAACAGCACCACCGGAATATTTAATGATGCATATCTTTGCTAATTATAACTCTATCGATTTAAAATTGTAAACATCGATGAGTTATAAGGATGTTCAAGTGTACAAGGAAATTTAAGGCGATAGCTTTGAAAATATCGGATATATGGCCAACACCGACTTCCAGTTGTACGGCAGCTATAAGATATAGTGGTCCGATCCGACCGGTTCCGACTAATGTGCTGTCCCTTTGCAAAATAAGTCTCTGTGCAAAGTTTTATCACAATAGCTCAAAAACTAAGGGACTAGTTTGCATACATACAGACAGACAGACAGACAGACAGACAGACAGACGGACATGGCTAGATTAATTTGTTTTGTCATTCTAAGCATACTGGCAGTAACTTTTGGGGGTCTCCGACGCTTCCTTCTATGCGTTACAAACTTCAGCACAAACTTAATATACTATTTTCTTCGAAAAGAGTAAAATTAACATTTCTGTTGTCCATTTTGGAAATTCAGCAAACACTTTGGTAGCGAAGGACTTTGTAACTTTCTTACCTGTGTGTCTCAAGTGATGCTGCTGTGAGCTGTCCGGACTGTCCGGATTGTCAGGATTGTCCGGGCTGTTGTTCACGGTTCCTTCTGTTGTATTACTATTCAAATCAGTTTCAGTAGGTGCCCCCATGGGTGGTCCATTACCATGCCAGATGGCACCATTATGACGCACAATGGGACGTCGCTGGTTCCCCTCGAGCTGTCCACCATTGGTTGGCGGCTCTGCCATATTGCTGTGGTATTAGGAATCCAATAGAATATACCAACTTTTACCAACTATTCGAATTTGTCACTTTGTTACTCACTTTGCCCAAAAAAACTAAATAAAAATTTTAAGTCCGTACTCTACGACAATTTCTAGTCGAGAAACGATTGGAGACTGAGAAATGTTATTTAATACAAGTCCATGTTGAAAAACCTTTAGACGAGCATGTCAGTGATATTGTGATCCGACAAAAGTTTTATCAACCTTCAACATGTTTACGCGAGCCTATCGATAACAACAAAAAAGCTCGCCGAATACAACCCTGCACCGAATCGGCAGCAGACAAAAACATCATTTAATATCCAATGCGTTACACAGCTCGTAATAAAATTAAATTATCAGCTGATTTTTTTTCTCTTCATGTGCCACTAATTAATTTACATTTTAATTATAGGTGACAGTTAAATTATAGAGCCAATTTCGGTTGCAGCTCAAACAGAAAGAATAATAATAAAGCAATAAACTGCACCAACCATTACAATAAAAAAAAAATTATAAAAAAAATATCCTGTTGCGCCTAATTGAGGATGTGTCAATCAGTAGGAAAGAGTATTGATTCCTCTTTAGAGGCTCCTGTTTAGGATTTGGTCCCAAGCTAGGTTCAAAGCAGTGTTTTTATAACATTAAAATCAGAGACCAGAAGGACTATAATTATAATTATGAATGGACATTGAAATACGACTAATCATAAAGGACCCAAAAAAAAAAGCAGACATAGCTTATCTAATCAAATAATAATAAGAGGGTTTTATTCTCTTTTTGAACCTTTAGGTAATTTTCACTCTGCCAACTGCACCACCGAAATATTTAATGATGCATATCTTTGCTAATTATAACTCTATCGATTTAAAATTGTAAACATCGATGAGTTATAAGGATGTTCAAGTGTACAAGGAAATTTAAGGCGATAGCTTTGAAAATATCGGATATATGGCCAACACCGACTTCCAGTTGTACGGCAGCTATAAGATATAGTGGTCCGATCAGGCCGGTTCCGACCAATGTGCGGTCTCTTTGAATAATAAGTGTATGTTCAAAGTTTCATAGCGATTGCTCAAAAACTGGGGGACTAGATCCCATACATTCAGACAGACAGACAGACAGACAGACAGACGGACATACGGACATGGCCAGATCTATTTGCCTTGTCATTCTAAGCATACTGGATGTAACTTTTGTTGGTCTCTGATGCTTCCCTCTATGCATTACACACTTCAGCACAAAGTTAATATACTATTTTCTTCGTAATGAGTATTATAATCAAAACGTAAATTGCTGGCAATAATAAGATTAATGTTGTTATCGAAAATGCCACTTAATCATCACTTGCCTTACAACTGTAGTCGCAGGGTATCTTCCAGGCAATCACACGCAATGGGCGCATTTGTACATGCTTTATTCAGTCATTGTTACCATAGAAGCACTCGGCCTGTTTACACATTATTTCAGACTGTCTGCCACTACTGACTACTGACTACTGACTACAGACTACAACTGGCACTCCTTGTGCTCCTGGCCCAGGTATTACCTTCATTCAAATGTCTCACAGTTTGTCTTTTGGTTTGTCATGTGCAAATTAAGCCGTCGTCGTCGTCTTTCCCTTCCAACAGCACAGCTCATGCAGAAAGCTGCTACGCAATTTTTGTTGTATTGTGATTTGGCTGCTGTTGTTGTTGTTGTTGGTGTTATTGTTGTTGTTGTTGGTGTTGTGAGTTGTTGGCATATCTAAAAGCGGCTCCAGTTTGTGCAGCTCCTGCCATTGCCAAGTGTTGTCTCTGGCGGTATTTACGCTTTCAATAATTCATGCTTAAAGGATAATCAGGATATGCTTGTATGTAAATTTTGATAATGCCATTTGGCTGGCAGGCTTCAGGACTCTCGCTGCTTGCCTTTGTTAGTGCCTTCTTGTTGTGTATGCGTGCGTGTGTATGTGTGTGCGTTGCTTTGTTGCTGCTGGCTGGTGTGAGCCACACATTGAAGTGCTTCCTCATGCTACCATTTTCACACCTTTTTGCCTGGCCCATTCCGACTGAGTTTGCTTGGCAGCTGCTGCTGCTGTGCTCCGTTTGCCTCGCTTTCTTCCTATACGTCTGGTAATTTGCAAATCGAGGCTCAGTCGCCGCCTGAGACGACTAAGTACCACAGTTAGTCATTCCAGTTATTTACTCATTCATTTCATGCATTTATTCACTGACTCGCTCTCACTCTCTCTCTCTCTCTCTCTGTCTCTGCTCGTTCCGACTCAGGTGCGACTCATTTGCTGTTCACGCATTTTTCTTCAGCCATTCGCTGGAATTTTTAAACAGCTATCACCGCCAATTGCTTGGGGAGCTGTCAGCACGACCCATGTAATATGGCCAACTCCCTGGTGTACCAACTCCCTGTACTTCCCACGCTCCCCTTGCTGCCTGCCCCGCATTTATGGACACTGGCCGATGGCATATGGCAGCTTGAAATTGCTTTCAATCTCGGCAAGTTTGCGGTTTTCAAAGAGTGCCGACCTCTGCTGGGTGGTGGGGGATGGGGGTGGTGAACTGCTGACCAAATGGTTCACAAAACTGAGCTGACCAGCAACATTTGCATGCATACATCAGCAACCACAGGAACAACAAAAGCAGCAGCAGCAGCAGCAGCAGCAGCAAAGAACTGTAGATTTTCATATGTCGATAAATTAAAACAAAAAGAACAAGCCACACAGCTCATATCGACTAGCAGATACTCTGCACTTGCTCGCCACATATTATTATATATATACATATATATGTTATTTAATTTTTATTATTTGATTATTTGGGATTGATAAGAATGATAGCGATAAACGTGTGCTGAGTAGAAATGCAATACACGAAATATCTTATTTTTGAATGTTCTTTCCAAGAACAGAGTTCATTTTTGCTCTTGCTCTTTGATTTACAAGAATTAACTAATAAAACTGATGCGCTGATGTGCTATTTTAAAAAATATATCAAATATTTCAAAATAGTTTTTTTTGTATCATAGGAATTGCAAAAAGCAGTTATTTCACACTTTTTGACATAGAAAACGGGACATATTTGCTAACAGAATTTTTTTTTAAATTAATACTAAAAGTTCCTTGTTTGAGTTGAAAAATTCTTAAATCGCAATTTCTATAAAAAAATAAAATTCGTTATGGTCTCGGCACAGATTTTGTTTTGTTAGAGCGTTTTTTAATATAGTTGCTATAAGCAACAACAAAAGTTAAAATAAAACAAAAAAATATGGCTTTCAATTTACAAATTATGATAAATCTATTAATTTAAAGTTTCTGTGCACATTTAAATTGGGAAAAGCCCCGAAATAAAACCCAATCAAAGGAAATGAAATAATGGGTTAAGTTAATACCTTTTGTTGCTGTGTATAGTAATATCATGCTTAAGAAAAGTCATGCTTAACATTTTACTATTACTATACAGTTTTGATTAGACCGTTAATAGTCTATCAAAAGCAGTCTACTAAAATGTTGTTGAAATACAATATGAAGGGACCCTATCTAAAAAAGGAGCACAAATGAAGAAGCGTTATCCTCTTGCTGTGGCAGCACAGGTTACAGCGCAACCTTATACGCCTTCATTTACAGTAGAGTACAGTGTATGGCGATGCAGGCACAAGGCAGCCGCAACCAAAAAACGGCAACTGTAGCAAAGTGTGTGTCAGGTGGGCGTGGCAGTTGGCATATGCAAAATATCGCACGAAATGTGTTGCGAAATTCAATTTAGTTGGTTTTATTTTTCTCATTTTTTTTTATTTACTTTGGCAGCGCCAGCGCGACTTCTGGAACTACCGCTCAGCTGACAACTGACACAGCCAGGTGCACCCAACTCGTATATCACTCATGACCCAACAACCCAACAACCCACCATTCGCTCAGATACACATGTGTTAGGTGCACTGGGGTTGCGCTTTTTAATCTTTCTTATCGATCAAGTGTCATTTTGCAGACTCGTTTCGTTATTGCCATGCCACATTCGTTTTGCTTGGCCTTCTTTGGCAGCTAGTACTACACACATACATGTATAAGATAATCGCCATAAATGCACAGCCATTTGTCTGGCACTCAAATACTATACTATACTAGCTAAAGTTGATGGCATTTCCAATTCGCTGTCGATTATTAAAATATTTGATTACTTTTACTTTTATATAACTCTGCACAGCTAAACAGGATATCCTGCTAGTCACTACTGCACACTACTGATACTACTTGTTGTACAAATATTGTTGCTTCGCAAAGACAACATTGTATGGTATAGAATATAACAATGTGAAACTATTATTTTCACAAATGAATGAAATTTGAAAGCAAAATAAATGGAGCACAATTGTCTGCCTGCCGCAAAGTGGTTCTGTTTTGGCCAAGTTATGACCGAGAGCATAAAGAAACCCCAATTCGAATTGGAATTCCATAAGCACACACACACACTCACACACATGTGTATAAATATAGCTGTGTAGTTTCTTAAATATATACATAATATATAAAACTTTAAATATTTAGACAGGTACTCACAGTTTTAATATAAAGATGCGATTTAAAAACGATACAGTCACTCATCAAACAAATAAAAATGTCGTTTTTTTCGAGCTGTCTTTGAATATGAATAGGGAAACTTCATACAAATTTAATTGTTAACTTTAAAAGCTTAGCGACTGTGCTTTCTACATTTTTTGTTTACGTTTGCTTGAAATAAGTTGTGCTTACTGTATACAAATAAGTGAAAATATATACATATATAACATATTCCTAAGACTGGGAAATCAAACTGACTTTTATTTGCTTAATATTTGTATATAAATATATGAAATAAGCATATATTATTCATGCAAGTACCTTTGAATGTCTTCAATGAATGAGATGCGAGCCTTAAGAAAATGCAAAGTATCTGATTTCGACATCATTAAATGCATTAAATGCATGTTTCCAGTTGCTTCCTGTTGCCATCGTCTAGCTTAAAGTCTGGCCAAGAACTGCAATCGCCCTGTTTACATAAAGTTGCTGCAACAACAAATGGCAACTTAGGAGTATTTGTGCAGCTACAATGTGCGCCGCCAATGTGTTGAGCTGCAGCTCGCTGCTGCTTGCAGCGTGCAACGTGCAACTTGCAACTTGCAACTTGCAACTATGTTGCCGCATTTTATGCGACAATAATTAAAATAGTTGCTGCCTATCGTCACATTACGCATACGCAGCGCTGTCGCCGTCGCCGTCGCTCATGTATGTAATTCATAATGCGACAGCAACTTCCGCTTGTTGTTGCTGCTGTTGCTGCTGTGTGTCTACCTGGCACTTATGAATATTTGTAGCGCTGCTCTTCATCGTCGCTGCTGGCTTTGCTTTGTGCCAGCTAAAAGCGCGCAATTTGCATAGTTGTAAGTTGTGTGTCGTGTGCTGTTGTCTGTCATAAGTTGGTCGGAGCCTGGTTGGTTGTGGGGGGGGGGCTTGAAGGGGTTTGGGTGCATGTTTTATGCATGCGTTGACATCGTTCCGCAAATGACGTGGACCAGCGCAAGGAGGCAGGAGGCAGGAAGCGCTTGCCTGCCAGCCAGCCAGCCAGCCTGTCAGTCGGGTGCAGGGGCAGAGGTCTAGCAGCGACTCTTGCTGCAGCCGCTGGGGTTGCCAGTCATTAATCAAAAATAATTACTTTTTGCTGCCCGAGAGCTTAGCATACATATTTGTGCCGCTTTCGCCTGCCTATTGACTGGCAATAAAGTTATGCCCGGCCACGCCCCCCGTCGACCGCCCAGCCGCCCAGCCGCCCACTGTTGCTGCCATGTTGTTAAGCGTCCAATTAGCCAAGCAGTCGACTTTCACGCCACTCTCTCACTCTCTCACTCTCCGTCTCGCTCGCCCTCTCGCTCTCTCTGTCTCACTCGCTCGCTTCTGCAGGCCGACAATTTGAAGTGGGCGCTGGTGTCCTTGAGCGGCAGCCTGGCAGCAGCTGCGTGCTTGGCCTTGCAGCAGCAGAAATCAATCACAGTGCCATCGCCCATCGCCTGCCACGACTCCTGCTTGCATAAGCCCAAGGTAGACATTTCCCAGAGTTGCGCATTTTTACCAAATTTTATGTAACAAGTATACATACTACTCGTTTAACTTACGGATGGCATAAGAGCTAAGTCTTCCTACTTATAAAGAAATCCTTGTAGCACTAGCAACTAAGAAATTAAACTAAATATGTTTATTATTAAAAAACATCAGCCATTCTACTTCATGGTTTTCTATTTTGTATTTCTTACCCATCTCTACAATGTTATGTTTATAGCTTAAGATTTATATAGTTTTTCAAGTTTTCTTTCTAGCAGAAAAGGTCTGAACCTTTTAAATATAAAATGTGCATGCTCCACTTGAACACACCTCGATTTTAAAAGTTTTAGTAAATAAATTACATTAAAAGAAGTAGAAAAAAAATAAAAACAAGTGAGAACGTTGCAGTCGGGCGGAGCCGACTGCGTAATACTCTGATACCATTTTAAGAACAGCTGAAAGCAAGTGAACAGAAAATTTTTGCTGGTGTTTGGGTGACCCGAAATCGGCATTCCAAGTTTTTGGGAACGGGAGGGGCATGGTCGATCTTAAGAGGGGGTGACCAGAAGTCTATCTACCAATTTTGGTGACTCTAGCTCTAAAACTGTGGAAGATATAAGCTTTCGCGATTTTTGGGGGCGGGAAGGGGCGTGGCCCCAAAAAATTTGGCCGATCTTTAGAGGGAGTGACAAGAAGTCTATTTTACAAATTTCTTGACTCTAGCTCTAAAACTGTGGAAGATATAAGCTTTCGCGATTTTTGGGGGCGGGAAGGGGCGTGGCCCCAAAAATTTGGCCGATCTTTAGAGGGAGTGACAAGAAGTCTATTTTACAAATTTCTTGACTCTAGCTCTAAAACTGTGGAAGATATACATTTTCGCGATTTTTGGGGGCGGGAGGGGGCGTGGCCCCAAAATTGTTTGCCGATATTTAGGGGGGCTGACAATAAGTCTATCCTCCAATTTTGGTGACTCTAGCTCTAAAACTGTGGAAGATATACATTTTCGCGATTTTTGGGGGCGGGAGGGGGCGTGGCCCCAAAATTTTTTGCCGATATTTAGGGGGCTGACAATAAGTCTATCCTCCAATTTTGGTGGCCCTAGCTCTTAAACTGTGCGAGATATAGGCTTCCGTGTTTCGTGGGGGCGGGGTGGCTGGGGGGCGTTCTAGTGGGCGTGGCCGGAAAATCCAGGACGCAATCTTTTGGGCTGGTCAGCCCTAGTCTAAATTCCAAATTTGGGGACTCTAGCTTCAAAATTGCGGGAAATATACACGTGTTATCGAATTGTGCATTGATGTATATCGATTTTCGCGATTACGGGGGCGGGAGTGGGCGTGGTCGAAATTTTGTTTCTGTAATCTGTAGAGGACGTCACCAGTAATATATATTCCAAATATGGTGACTTTAGCTCTAAAACTGCGGGAGATATAAGCATTTCAAATTAATTTTGGAGGGGGGGGCTGGTGGGCGTAATAATGGGCGTGGCTGATTAACCTAGGATCCAATTTTTTCGGGAGGTCACCAGCAATATACCTACCAAATTTGATTACTCTAGCTTCAAAATTGTGGGAGTTATTCACGTTTAATCGATTTGTGATTTGAGGTGTATCGACATGTTATCGATTTGCCAGCCTCCCAGTGGGCGTGGCATAAATTTGGAATAAACTTGATCTGAAGCAGATAGCTATAATCATAACGTAAAAGATTTCAAGAGTCTATCTAATATCGTATTAGTAAAAAAATCGCAATAAAAATAGAAATATATACAATCAGCAGCAGCAACATTTATTTATTTCCACGCAAATCCGAATGCATTTTTTTCAAATTATTCAAAAGAGTTGGAAAAAATGAAGATAGCGCAAATCCTCAATTAACTCAGTTCAACACGTTTCGCCCAAAGCCGTAAACAATTTGTATTTTATATTTTGTAGAGTGCAGCATAAAAGTAACAAAATATATCCTTTTTTGTGCTAAGACTTCAAATATTTGTTAATAATAATATAAGATTTAATCGAAAATCAGCTCAATCTATTAAACATTACTTGAATTATAGTCTACTTCACCAAGCTGAATTAGTGGCTTTAAGTGACTATGGTCTTAATAGCACTACAACTAAAGTAACAAATATGGAAAAGTATACTGTTGATGCTTTACTAAAGTTGTTACCCACACAAATATCTGTAAGCAACAACTTTCTTCAAGCTAAAAAAAAAACAAAATTATTCTTGAGAAATTACTAAAAATACAACAAAAAAAAGATATCTGTAAAATAAAACTCAAGCATTAAAAACTGTATCGTTGGATACTATAAAAAAATAAAATATTATTGTATATGTTAAAAATTTAAAGACAACATTAGAAATCTGTTTTTCGTTAGGGGTATCCCCTGAACCCATTAAAAATGTTTAAAAAGGGTATAATGAAGTTGTGCAAAAGTATGGCATAAGGAAGCATATCCGATCATATAAAGTATAAATATTCATGATCTAGCCATGTCCGTCTCACTGTCTGTCTGTCTATAAGAGCTAGAGATTCATGTTTGGAATATAAGTTTTCGTGGTCCCGGGACAGATCAAGTTTGTTTCATTTTATCGATAACTGATCCCGTTGAAAAGTTATCGATCAATTTCGATTTCAGGTTTTTTTTTTGCCATAACTTCAAAGTTATTAGATCTAAAAGCACCAATTCTGGTATGTATGATATTTCACTTTTTAGATACCACCTTCCAATCCCCCTAAAAAAGCCTAAAATCTCATTTTTGAAGGTATGACCTTGCAATTTGGTTTGGTCACGCATTTCATTGCCAAATATACATATGTCCAGCAAATTTCAATAAGATCAGACAATAAACACAAAAGTTTCTTAAGACTCAACTTTCCATTGTGTGTAGCTCAGTGAAGAAGCAAGCCAACTGCTTGCACTGCTTGAAGCATGTATGTGCTTATACGTATGCACACTGATAGGCAAGTGTGAATGATTGTAAGGACTGGGTTGAGGGTATCTGCTAGTCGGGCACTCCCGCCTAGAGTACTCTTACTTGCTTTTGATTTGCAATTCAGTTTCTCGTTACGTGGACGCAGCGCGAGAGCTTAAAACGCTGAAAATTAATACAATTATGACGGCGAACGAAAGGGGAATCAAGCGAGGCGACACTTTGCCATTGTCAGGGGCACAGCAGGATCGGCACGTAGCCAGTGCACTCTGACAGGATGCCCAAGCCTTGGCGCAAGCAGGAAACAAGAAATTAAACCTCTGGCATTCCAAAACTTGAAGACAGTTTAAAAATAATTTGTGCTTTGGCCGGGGCGCGCTGAGTGACTTTTGATGTGGTTGGCGGCATGTGGCATGTGGCATGCCCCCTTGCTGGTCAGCTGTGAGAGAGTGTCGCACTGTGCTTTTAGCCTTATCAGCAAATTGCAACGACAAGCAGTGAAAAAAGCGTTTAAAGTTTGCAACTTGCCCGCACGCATTTCGACTGTGCCCCAGCTGCCCCAACTGCCCCAACTGCTTGCAACTTGCCTGGCAAATTCAATTTCCTGAGTGATGCAGTGGCAGCCAGTGGCTAATGCAAATACAGTCGCTGTCGCTGTCAGCCGCTGAGTGAATGCTTGTTCCCGCCTATTGTTTGCTGTCTGTTCTCAGTTGCCTGTTATCCACCTGTGTTGTTGTCCTGGCCTGTCCTGTCCTGTGATGTCCTCTCTGCTGTGCTGTGCTTTTTGTCTGCCGCCGCTTGTTGCAACTTGTGACGGCTTTTGTTTGCAACACTAAGCTGACTGAATGCCAACACGCTTGCCGCCCGCGCAAAGTTTGCGGCGAAAGCATTCCTAAGGCGCCAAGTCCGGCAAACTTGAGGAAACCAGACGGCAACGAAACCAGAAACGAAAGGTAAGTGTAAGCCGCAGCACAATGCACAGAGGGGCATAGGGTAAGCAGGTAAGGTGTGGCAGCCACAGCTGTGCCGCACGGTGCGTGCTTCCGTGCGTGCCCCGTTCCCCATCTGCCCCGTGCCCCATGCCCCATTCCTATACTTGGACTTACTTTCTGAGCCTCATCAGCTGCTACTGCTGCTGTTGCATTGTTGTGATTTTCTGGGAAACTTTCAAGAATTTCGCTTGGCATTTGCTCAGATTTCGCCATGTGCTCGAAACTAAGCCTTTCGCTTAGGTAATTTCATGAAAGTTAAACATTACCTTGATGTGGATTTTGTATTGTTTATTTTGGATTTTTGGTCAACATTCATAGTCAAGTTGCACCCCGCATGGGACGACATTTTCAACAGCCCCAACTTTGTCATAGCTAGATACATTTTCAAAAGCAATGCATCTCGGTGCATGCTTTAGCCCCCTTTCCCCCTAATAATAAGACTCAAAACAAATTAGAGTGCAAAATTCATGCTCAAACTTTTCTTGGGCTGATTAAAATTAGTTCAGTGCGAAAAAAAACATTTTTTTTTTATTAATTTAAAATTAAGTAATGTATGGCAGGTCCTGTTTGTAAATGAAAAATAAGTTTCAATTTCTTTTATATTTATATATATATATTTAACAAACGAAGAAATGCGGAATGGTATAAAATATACGTTGAAATTAGAGTTGTTTTCAATTTTCCAAAATTCAACCGATTTCCATATGGAATACCTTTTTAATCATGAGTTGACATCTGTAATAATTCTACACTTAAATCCGATGCCAAGAGGCGTAACCGCCCATTAGAGATGTTCGTGAAGTGCGTTTTTACTGTATTAAAAAAATGTATGTATAAAATGACAACTTTTCCCCTTATAAATCGCAATATTCGTTGTGATTATCTTTGCGATATTTTTCGAAAAGTAATTAGCAGCTATTATTTACATAAGTTTGTTTGATTTGGTATACTTTGCGGCATTGCTGGTATTTTGTGTGCTTAAAGTCTGCCCCAGTGCCAAACACTTTGTGGCGTTACTTAGCCGCCAGGCTCTGCTGCCTGGCAACAAGGAGCAACAAGGAGCAAGTCGCCAATGCTGCAATTTGCAGCGCACCAAATTGGCACACATCAAAAGCATAGCGAAGGCTGTACAAACATGCAGGGGACATGGCAGGGCGAGCGATAGAGAGAGAAAGAGAGAGAGAGAGAGAGAGAGGGGGGGGAGAGGGGAGAGAGAGGGAGGGAGATGGAAAAGCAATGGCTATGATTAAGCCATTTGGCGCTAATCGCAGATCCGAACGAAAAATCTATGCTAAAATCTATGGGCCGGATATGGATGTGGACATGAGATGTGGGTTGTCGTAGGACGTTGGCTGTAGAATGTAGGATGCTGGATGCTGGATGTAGGATGTAGGATGTGTATGGGATTACAGTCCAATGCAGCTGCCAGCAGGGAAATGCGTGCCAGCTGCGCTTGAGATATACACATGTACATATATATATGTACATACATGTATATACTATATGTGTGGGTGTGTGCTTATGTGCGATAAATACACTGATGCAGGCATTTTATCAGCCTGTTAAGAGAAAGTTTTGCGCTTTGGCGTTTCATTAAAGTTGCTGGCGCACAAAAGTATGCTACAAAATTTGTGCGAGCACATGTGAACATTTGCGCTGCTGCTTTATGTGTGTGGCTCGTGTGTGTGTGTGTGTGTGTGTGCTGTGGCAAAAGTTGTAGCTGATATCAGTTACTTATACAATGAGCAAGAGAGACGGCAGCACAGACAACGGCAGCGGCGACGTTCACATTATGAAGATAAGCCTTAGAAAACAAAAGGCCTCCCCCTCCAACCCAATACTCATATCCCTGCTGCGTGTGTGTGTGTGTGTATGTGTGTGTGTGCGAGGGAAATGTTTTGACTTGTCCTACTCTCGTTGGCGTTTGCCACTTTTTATACTCTTGTCAAGCGAAATTGTTATGCGCTGCTTCGTGAACTCTGCCAGTCATCTATATTTGCACAGAAGGCACAGCAAAGGCACACACACAAAGGGTATTAATGCCTGCCTGGATTCTTGGCTTTGGGGCGTTGCATGTCTGTGTCACGAGACCTTTGCCAAGCCCAGCTGCACACTAAGTGCCCGCGCACATATTTATATATAATGTATACACAAGTATTTCCTGCCTTTAAAGAGCATTGCCGCGTCGCTTCGCTCATGTTTGGCTAATCTGTCTAATTTAATGTTATACTCTGTACTCCGAACTGTACGCTGTACTGTATCAAATGGCATAATAAAGTTATGCAAATATATGTAAGAGCATCAATAGACGCGTCGATAAAGCTGTCTCTGCTTCTGACTGGCAGTCCATGAAGATTGTTAGCGCCGCAGATATCCAATTGGTTATTTATTTATTTCTTTAATGTCGACACAGGAAAATGTAATGAAATTACAAATTTTTGAAAAATTCAAATTGAATTTATAGATCACAAAAATGTTAATTCAAAATGTAAGTCATCGGTTTTAAGTCTAATACAACAATAAAGTAATAATATTATACTCAATAAGTATAATAATATATATGCAATTTATAACAGAAGAAGTTACAAAAGGGTATTCGACGAGCCGAGCAACTTTGCCCAGCTTTAATATTTGTATCCTAATTTTTTTGGTTGCATAATATACTAGTTGTGGCTTTTAGTGGCTCAGCAGCGAACAATCCACAAAATGGGTATGTTGGCGCCCCCCCCCCCAACCCAAAAATTGAAATGAAAGTTGTTACTTTCACTGGGCCCATGCGTGTGTGTTTTTCTCTGTTGCCGTGTGTGTGTGTGTGTGTGTAGAACACACACAAATCAAAAACTTTTACTTACCCCTGCCAGCGTTTTGCTCTTCGACTATTAACTGCTGGCACGCCTCACCAACAACCCATACCCCAAAACCACCCACCCCCCCCCAAAACCCACCCCTCACCCGCCTGCTGGTGGCCCCCAAAAAACACACGCGCTGTTAACTAAGTTCATTTATCTACGGGCTGCAAATGTTGTCCTTGCTGTTGTGTCTTTTGACTTCGGCTGCGTCTTTGCCTTTGTCTTTAGCTACATTTTCATTTCGCTGCCGGCCTCTACGAAATTTAAAACAATATTTACGCGCTGCAGCAGCAACAACAACAGTTGCAGCATTTATTATATAAACAGCATAAGAAAGTTGTCCAAAAAGTAGCAAAAAATGGCAACGACAAAATTAAAGTAGCTGTAAACAGTCAGCGACACCAGACTAAAACTGAAAATAAAATGGGCAGGCCTTATATATATATATATATTGTATTGTTGTTAAAATGCTAAAAGATTTTAGCTGGCCCTGATGGCTACTCAAAAGTTATCTGATTCAAAAATAATAAAAACTAAATTGTGCATTAGTAATAAAGAAAGCTTTAACTTTGAAGTGCACTCATTTGTAATACTACGAAATATTAATTCAAATTCAATTATTTAAATATAATATTTGAGTCCCAGGCATTGTTTGCCATTTGCTATTTTTGCCTTATGCTAACTTAGATGGCTAACTTAGAAAGACATCTGATTCGATTTTGAGCATTAGGTTGTATTCGGAGACTCGAATCTCTGTTGTATATTGTTGTATTTCCTAAAAAATCAGAAAAAGAGTATAGATAGCCAAAGACACAATTGAATTTTGATGAATTTTATTTAAATTCCAATTTAAATAGTCCTAGATTGAAATTTTATATTTAATTGCTTAATCCTTTTTTTATAAACAATATATTCTTAAATTTTCATTGCAATTAACAATAATAACTTTAACTCAATATATATTGACAATACAATGCTTTTTTAAAACCAGTTAAGTTATATTAGTATTAAAATTTTTATTATACTCTTTTCGAGGAAAATTGTATATTCAGTTTGTGCTGAAGTTTGTAACACATGGAAGGAAGCGTTGGAGACCCCCAAAAAGTTACTGCCAGTATGCTTAGAATGACAATACAAATTGATCCAGCCATGTCCGTCTGTCTGTCTGTCTGTATGTATGTATGCAAACTAGTCCCTCAGTTTTTGAGCCATCGCGATAAAACTTTGCACATACACTTATTACTCAACGGGACAGCACATTGGTCGGAACCGGCCGGATCGGACCACTATATCTTATCGCTGCCATACAACTCAAAGTCGGTTTGGGCCATATATCCCATGTTTTTGAGTCTATCGCGATGAAACTTTGCACTGATACTTATAATTCAAAGAGACATCACATTATGTGAAGGCGGACGGATCGAATCACTATATCTTATAGCTGCCATACAACTGGCAATAAATTAAATATACTTAAAAAAATGTTACGCGACAAAACGATTTTGTACAGCATATGAAATTTCAGTGGTGCAGTTAGCTGAGTCGAAATTGCCTAAAGGTTCGAAAAGAGTATAATCCTTCCCCACTTGTTTTTTTTTAATTGTAGCTTTTTCTAGTTTTGATTTTGCTAATTTTTTGCTTTCCAATTTTGGCAACACTTTATATGCCTCTGGCTGGGTTATGGTAGCGAACGCGTTAACGGAAGCGACTTCAAATTTCGTCAACAACAACAGCAACAACAAGAAGAAAAACAACAGCAGCAGCAGCAAAAGCAACCAAAACGCTGACGTCTGCCACTCAGCGCTCAGTTCACATTTAGTATATGTTTGTTGTCATTTGCTTTTTACTTTGCTTTCATTGCTTTCTTATGCTGCTTTACTTTCTTTTTGCTTTTTTTATGCTTTATTGGGCGCAGTTTTTGGCTGAGTGCTACATGGGTGTGTGTGTGTGTGTGTGTGTGTGTGTGTTTGAGTGTGTTTGAGTGTTTGAGTGTTGCTGTGTCTTTATTGCTTTAAGTAAGCAATTTGAAATTTGAGCGGCAACAGCAGCAACAACAACAACAACAGCAAGAGTAATAATAACATAAGCGACATCTTCTTTCGCTGCTGCTACTCGAAATGTGCTTGCAACATTGTTTGACAGACTCGTGACGTGACTTGTGTGTGCTTGCGCATCAAGGGTTAATTTGACATGAAGTTAAAAGCAGGTTGCGACATTGAATAGATAAAAAAAGGGCACTACACTTGCCGCTGCTGAGTGTGATGAAATTGAACAGCGAAAGCAGAGCCTGAAATTTTCTAATTACAATAATTAATGCGAGCCAGCTAAAGAAATGGAGAGAGAGAGTGTGTGTGCGGGAGATAAATAGAGAGCGGCATTGCTGGCAAAGTGCCAGCTGCTCCTGGCAGGGCAAGCGGCAACGTCAAGCGACGACAATGCCGTACAACATGTCGTATACTCAATTTCCAGGATACGACGTGCGCTCACGTACCCAGGCCAGGCCAGGCAAGGCGAAAGGAAACGAAATGAAACAACACGAAACTACGCAAGGCAACTACAGGGGACACTGGGTAGACGCGAATAGGGGGCGTGGCAGAGGCAGAGGCAGGGGCAGGGGCAGGGCCGGGGCAGACAGCTGAATAGATGAGGCGTCTTCCTCTTTAGGCGCTCATCACATTTGTCATGTGCCGCCACGCTCACACCGACACACAAATAAAATTCATTTAAAGCAGATAAGGAGAGGAAAAAAAGGAAACAAAAATGCTGAGATAGCGACTCGTATAACCAGCGATGATTACATACTTGTATATATATGTGTGTGTGTGTGTGTGTGTGTGTGTGTGCGACTGCAGATGAGAAGCTCGACAATTCGCAATTGATAGTCGGGCAGGTGATGAGCAGAATGCTCGACAGCAGCGAACTTATGACCTCATAATGCAATGGGGAGACAAAGGAAAAAGCAAGCGCAATTGCCAGCTAAAACAACAAAGAACCTTTTCCGACTGCCTGCCGAAGATTATTTGAACGACGGATGTAGGATATTGTTCGCATTCTATGAGAGCCTTACATAAGAGTAGTTCGATGTTGTTAAGTTGTTGCTTCAATATTATTAAAATCATCATCTGGCTGAGAAATTTGCAACAACACAACAAATTGTATGCAGCTACTCAAGAAGCAAACGATTCAGAACTAAACGGTTTTTTCCAATTTTTTTTTGATGTTGCTTGTTTACAAATTAAACATAAACAAGTGAGAACGTTGCAGTCGGGCGGAGCCGACTGCGTAATACTCTGATACCATTTTAAGAACAGCTGAAAGCAAGTGAACAGAAAATTTTTGCTGGTGTTTGGGTGACCCGAAATCGGCCTTCCAAGTTTTTGGGAACGGGAGGGGCATGGTCGATCTTAAGAGGGGGTGACCAGAAGTCTATCTACCAATTTTGGTGACTCTAGCTCTAAAACTGTGGAAGATATAAGCTTTCGCGATTTTTGGGGGCGGGAAGGGGCGTGGCCCCAAAAAATTTGGCCGATCTTTAGAGGGAGTGACAAGAAGTCTATTTTACAAATTTCTTGACTCTAGCTCTAAAACTGTGGAAGATATACATTTTCGCGATTTTTGGGGGCGGGAGGGGGCGTGGCCCTAAATTTTTTTTACCGATATTTAGAGGGGCTGACCAGAATTCTATCTTCCAAGTTTAATGACTCTAGCTCTGAAACTGTGGAAGATATAAATTTTCGCGATTTTTGGGGGCGGGAGGGGGCGGGGCCCCAACATTTTTTGCCGATCTTTAGGGGGGCTGACAATAAGTCTATCCTCCAATTTTGGTGACTCTAGCTCTAAAACTGTGGAAGATATACATTTTCGCGATTTTTGGGGGCGGGAGGGGCGGGGCCCCAAAATTTTTTGCCGATCTTTAGGGGGGCTGACAATAAGTCTATCCTCCAATTTTGGTGGCCCTAGCTCTTAAACTGTGCGAGATATAGGCTTCCGTGTTTCGTGGGGGCGGGGTGGCTGGGGGGCGTTCCAGTGGGCGTGGCCGGAAAATCCAGGACGCAATCTTTTGGGCTGGTCAGCCCTAGTCTAAATTCCAAATTTGGGGACTCTAGCTTCAAAATTGCGGGAAATATACACGTGTTATCGAATTGTGCATTCATGTATATCGATTTTCGCGATTACGGGGGCGGGAGTGGGCGTGGTCGAAATTTTGTTTCTGTAATCTGTAGAGGACGTCACCAGTAATATATATTCCAAATATGGTGACTTTAGCTCTAAAACTGCGGGAGATATAAGCATTTCAAATTAATTTTGGAGGGGGGCTGGTGGGCGTAATAATGGGCGTGGCCGATTAACCTAGGATCCAATTTTTTTGGGAGGTCACCAGCAATATACCTACCAAATTTGATTACTCTAGCTTCAAAATTGTGGGAGTTATTCACGTATAATCGATTTGTGATTTAAGGTGTATCGACATGTTATCGATTTGCCAGCCTCCCAGTGGGCGTGGCATAAATTTGGAATAAACTTGATCTGAAGCAGATAGCTATAATCATAACGCCAAAGATTTCAAGAGTCTATCTAATATCGTTTCGGAAATACGCGCGTTCATCCAGACAGACAGACGGACAGACGGACGGCCTGACGGACATTCGACAAAACCAATATACTATGAGTACCTTCGGTATCAGAGTATAAAAATATACAAAAATGAATGCACCAAGAAAAATGATTGCTGTCTGTTTCAATTATGTTATGGTAGAATACTTATATGGCTGTCATATTTTGTTGATGCTTTTTGGTTTTTATATTAATATTATTTTATATGATGGTCGCTAATGCATAATTTTAAAAGTTTAGATTAATTTTGTTAATGTTAAATGAACAGGCAATTGTATTTTATAATTGATAAGATGCTGTTTTTTGCTGTGTGTATGGCAACTTTGTTTGACATTTGATGCATGTTTTTTTTTACAGTATATATATGTACATACTTACCGATCTAAAGCACAAAGCAGCACAATGTAGGTCTCAAATGCCAGCCAAGAGCTGAAATGCTTTGGCTTTGGCTAGTTTAGGCTTATGATGATCATAAAACATTTGCATGCATTAGCCATTTAAAACGCTTACGGTTACGATATGCTAGCCATATAATAATATAGTCCTTACTGCTGCTTGGCTGCTTGTCGCACGACTTTAGCCAGCTGCAATATATATTAATAATAATAAGGATAAGGATAATTTCATATGTGCAGCGCGTCGTATGCGCAATGTGCGCTCGTTTCTGTTGCCCCATATGTTTACGTGTCTGCATTTCAGTAAGTGAGTAACTGAAATACCAACCGTATGTCTATCCATCTAGCTGTCTGACTGTCTGCCAGTGTGTGCCAGTGTGTGTGTGTGTGCGTGTGTGTGTGTTTGAATTAGCACATGTACGTGTCACATTCAGACAGTGTCGCGATAGCATCGCATTTGCACATGCCGAATGCAAATAGCGACTACCAACTAAAGACTAGCGACTAGTACCAGCTACCGACCGACCATCAAGTACTTTCTCACATTTTCAGTACTTTATTCATCTATCTATTTGCCCTTTGGCATTCACCATTCCCCATTCCCCATCTCCCATTGCCATCTAGCCGGAATGCTGCAAATTTGTATGCACAGACTTGTGCGCAGATTTGTCAAACAACTGCCAGATCCCTCATATCGAATAATATTAATGCGCATTTGAGCCCAACTCTTCTTTTATTGCTCAGTAATATCTCTTTCGCTTTCTGCCTTCCTCTTTATCTTCAAAGATTTTTTAATAGGCCGCTCTCTCTCTCTTTCTCTCTCTCTCTCTCTCTCTTTCTCTCGCTGTCTCTCTCTATTTTTGCCCTTTTCTATCTCTCTACATACTCACATTTTTAATCTATTTCACTTTCTCTCTCTCTCTCTCTCTCTCTGCCCATATCTAAATATGAATTTTTTTCTTTAAAATACTAAATATATATTAAAAAAAACATTTTAATTACTATATAAATGTAATTTCTTTTAATTTATAATTTTAATTAATTACACCTAATTATCTTTTTATACGGTCGATTGGTTCCAGAAAAAACCGTGTCAAAAGATATTGAACAAATTTCGCAATAGTAAAATTTGTCAACAATATTGAAGCCCAAAAGATTCAAATCGTGTAAAAAATTAAAAAAAAAGCATTTTCAAACCTTGTAAAATGAGAGTTAGGTGTATAAGATGTCTCTAAAGAGTTCACCCAATCGATCAAAAAAAAATATTTGCAAATCAAATTATCTATGTAAATAGCTAAACTTGAATTACAACTTATGACTATTTTCTAAATATTTTAAATTTTGTTGATTTCAAAGCTAAAGCTAAAGTCACCTAAATAAAAAATATTATGAAGTCAGCTAAATAAATAAAATCTGTGTCTACTGTCTTAGTCGAAATAACATAGATAAATAAATATCGATGGTTTAACTCTTTACTCTTTTTCTCTCTCTTTCTCTCTCTCTCTCTCTCTTTCCCTTGCATCCCTCTCTACAATTTCCACTCTGTTCCGCCCAAGTTCAATAAGTATGCCGATTCGTTCGGCTCAAGTCGAATACATATGGTTTATAAGCCAGTTTCTCCACATTTACAGTCATTAGATATATAATTTCTATCATTCGATATATATTTCAGTATCTCGCCGCAGAGCTTATCGATAACACAGCATGAACGTACTGCTCTTTAGGCACTTAATTCTCAATTACCATTGGGGAAAATGTTTCGCAATGCGCAAAAGTTTTCCGGCCAATGGTCCGCAAAAATTGAAGCTCAAATATTGTGTACAAATGCCCCGAAGTGCAAATGAAGGCCACAGCTCACAACTCACACACACACAGGCACACACACACCTTCTCACTCACACATACACAATGAGTAAAAACACATAGAACGAGAACGAGAACGAGCGAGAAATGCCATTGGCGCTTTTCCTTTTGTATTTTATAAATTGTGTGAATTTTAACACTTGATATTCTTTTAATGAATTATTTGCCCCACAACGTTGTTGGCATTATTTAAATTTTTCAACTATTTTGCTTTTTTGGCTAGCAAAGCGTCTTCGGCAGCAAAAGTCAGTCTCGCAAATGGTCGGCTCGCTGCTCTGTAAAACTTTTCAAGCAAATAGCTTGCAATTGAGTTATTTATTGTTCGTGTGTGTGTGTGTGTGTGTGTGTGGGTGTGTGTGTGTGTGGGTGTGTGTATGTGTGTGTGTGGCCCAAACACACAAAAATGGCCAAATTACCGGCCAGACGAGCACCCATTCCATATCAGCCCAGCAGTCAACCAGCTGTCCAAGTGCTCCACCTCCTGTTCCCGCTCCTGCTCCCTTTGCTGCTGCTTTTGCTGCTCCTGCTCCTCCTGCTCCTCCTGCTGCTGCTGCTTCTTCCAGCATTTTGTAGACTGTTTTGCCGCTGGCCAACGGCCGTTTATTTCGGTTTTGTTTTGTTTTTTCGGCTTGTGGTTGCCACTTTTGATTGTCCTGGCCATAATATTTGTTGTCGTTGTCGTTACTGCTCTCGTTGTTGTTGTTGTTGTTGTTGTTGCTGTGTGTGTGTGTCCATTGTTATTATGTATTTGTCTATATGTCCGAACGCAATTTGCTGGCCCACAACAACAGAAAAAAAGAAGCAAAAGCGAAAAAGAGATGAAACCGAAATGTAACGAAAATTAAAACAGTGAAATGTGGCAAGCGGCTGGGAAAAGCAAACACAACGCACATGGCACACATCAGGATCTGGCCAAAAACTGCCGCTCGATTGCCTCTTTATAACACTTGGCACAGCACTCGGCTGCCCACACACACGCACACACACACACACACACACACACACACACACACATTAAGCTGTGCGGCGAGCCACAGGAGGCGCTTAAAAAGTTCATTGTTTAGTCCAGAGTATATGGTCCCTCTTGCTCTCTCTCTTCTTCGCTCTCTCTCTCTCTCTCTCTCTCTCTCTCTATCTCTCTCTGTCTGTCGCTCTCTGTCTGTCTAACGGCAAGTAAATCCGTTTTAGCCTTATTTAGCCACCTTAAGAAAACTTGGCCGAAACTTTGGCAATGGCGCCGCAAGTCATCCAACGCACGCCCAAATGTAGGCAAATGTATTTAAGCAACATTTTAAATAAGCGGCATGTGGCTTCCAAAGGAGCAGCAGCTGGCCCCCAAAGGGCGTACGTACTGTGTGCCAGCAGCTAGAAGGGGTTATGGCACAAAGCTATAACAAAATTGGAGCGTTGTCTTGTATTTACAGTGTGTATTCACAAGTGCTTTCGCATAGGTCACCTAATATAATGTGCGTACGTGTTTTCAGTTAATGAGTGTATTCATTCGATAATTGTGAATGCCAAATCTGCGATAAGGGAGTAGACTTAAGAATATACCAAAGGCTGACACCACAGCGGTTCCTTGGTCAGTAGAACAGATTCAGCGGATCAGAGTTGTCTTTGATGGTATTTTTATTTGCATACCCTGAACACATTAAAAATGGGTAAAAAGGGCATTATAGTTTTGTGCAAAAGTAAGTAACAGGCATAAGGAAGCATCTACGACCATATAAAGTGTATATATTCCTGATCAGTATCAGTAGCCGAGTCGATCTAGCCATGTCCGTCTCTTTGTCTGTCCGTCTGTCTGTCTGCATGAGCACGCATATATCAGAGACTATAAGAGCTAGTGACTTCAAATTTGGAATGTAGGCTCTCGTAGTCCTGGTACAGATCAAGTTTGTTTCATTTTATCGATAACTAGCCCCATCTAAAAGTTGTCAATAAGTTTCGATTTCAGACAAGCGTTTTTGGCCCATAAATTAAAAGCTATAACAGTTAGAGCCATCAAATTTGGTAGATATAAAACTCATTTTTGAACGTATGACCTTGGTTTGATCACACATTTTATTGACAATATGATACCCAAACAAAATTCAATAAGTACGGAGATTAAATACAAAAATTTGATACGATTTAACTTTTTATAGCGTGAGGTTCAGTGAAGAAACAAGCTAATTGCTTAAACTGCTTGCACTGCTTGCAGTATATGTATGTTTTGCATGTATGTAAACTGATAGGATAGTATGTATGAGTGTAAGGACTGTGTATTCAGGGTATCTGCTAGTCGGGCACTCCCGACTGGAGTACTCTTACTTGTGTACATAGCCTAAATACTACATACAAATAATAAGCAAATTCATAAGCTCAACTTAGCCAGGAGTGCGATTAATTATGACTGTATTCATACGTTTAGTATGAATGTGCAACGTATATGTTTAATATTCATGGATGTATTATGAATACTGTATATTGAAATCAGTATTCCCAGACAGCGGAAATTCAGGCTATTCAATTAAATTAAACTTTAATAATAATTTGGTAAATAATAATAGTCGTAAATTAAACAAATAATATGAAGCTGAAGCTGAAGCGCTGTTGTTTCACAACTAACCAAAGTATTATTAATATATTATGAATTTAATACAGTTGTTTTATAAATATGCCATATGTTAATGTATTAGTTTTGAGTTTGTTCAAAAAGTTATAGACTAATATTTTAAATATTTTTTTCTTATTTATATTGTTCACAGCTTACAGATAGATTCCTTGCAAATATCATGCTCGACTTAATATTTTATATTTAATTTAATAATCATTGTACATACATACATACATACATAATGTTTTCTGTGCCCAAAAGTTAGCAACACTGATTGAAACAGACAGAGCATCCAGAGCATCAAAAGTTTTCGCTCGCGAAATCAACGAAATGTTAAATAAGCAAAACGTGACTTTATTCGCAAAATGATGAGGCCAACTAGTAGACGTGTTGGTAGGCAGTCCAGGCAGGGAGGCAGGATGTTGGGTGGGGAGGGGAGGGAAAGGCAAGGATACGGAGACGGAGGCCAAATGCGACTGCTGTCAGATCCTGGCTTAACACCTTTTGCTAGACGCTGTCGCTGCTTTTTGTTGGCTTTAACTACTACTGCTGGCAAAGCCAACAAAACATCTACACCATCTGTACATATATACGCATGCGTTTGCGTTTGCGTTTGCAGTTGTATATACTTATGTGTGTGTGTGTGTGTTTAGAAAACATGGTAGCCAAAAAGTGCTGACAACATTTGCGAAATTGGGCTGGGGTCAAATGCTTCCATGGGGCTTGTGAAGGCTGCGTTCTGAGGGGTGAGTGCGTCTGACAGGCGTGCTGGCATTAAATCTTCCCATAAAGCTCACATCGATGCGCCCACAAAGCCCTGCCAGCTCATAACCCCACCCCCCATCCCCCCACCCACAACCCCCTGTTTGCCACCCCCTTCCATATCATAGGTGTGTGTGTGTGTTTTTTTGTTTTTGTTGGTTGCGTGCTTTTGGCGAAACCAAAGTTTGTCATAAAGTGTCAAAGCGAATTGAAAATTTCCATTTAAGCGCTGCAAATCTGCAAATCCGCCCAGAGGCGACCGCAATGACCGCATGGCAAAACCGCAGCAGCAACAATCGGAGCAACAATAGCAACAACAATAGCAACAACGAAACGATAATACCAACGTCAAGTTGCGTGCCAGTCAAGAATAAAGCTGCAAATCTGATTGATCGAACGTTGAATACAATATTATATTACGCGAATTTGCACGCCTTCAAACGCGCTTGAAGCCTGTCAATTGTTTAATCGCTTCCGAATTAGTTGCCATCTATCATAATTTCATAACATCGGCTCATTTAAAGCATTTGCAAAAGGTCGAAATGAATTTATAAGTTACAGCCTGCGAAAAGCATCACTTCAATTACTCAAGTCTAACATTGCTCTATTGAAATATTCTGCTGTAGTTTAATTAAAGCTTTTGTCTATTTTTAATAAAACCCAAATCAGTTTTGAATCGCTGTTAAATTGACTTTTAAGTGCATTTTTTCATCCATAAGCGACTAAGAAACGGATTTAGTTTGGATTGAAGAAATCAATCATATTTGAAAAGTATTAAGATTGGTCAATTGAAATCTCCAGCCTCGCTTTTATTTATGTATATATTAAATAAATATTTGAATATACATACAGTGGCTCACAGCTTATTTCAACCAGCACCTTAACAAAATTTTAGGCATGTATAAAATCTAAACTAAAAGAGATATTAAAATAATTTAATCGCAATTTGGTAGTCTGATGCTTTAACTTATAAAATATTACATCATTTATTTTTCAAATATTTTTAAAACATTTTATATTAATTAAAAACTAAAAAATCATCCAAAATCAATGCCACAGCTTATTTCAACCACATACTTTGCAGCTGAGCAAAGATCCGTTATTTTACAATGCAACGGTAGTTTCTTTTTGTATGCTTCAGTCATTGTTTTCGCAGTATGGTGAAATATATTTCTGCTGAATTTTGACAGTGGATCTTGCAGAATAGTGTATATATCGAAATGGGACCACGCACAACTAATGAGCAGCGAGAACTTGTTCTCAGGCATTTTAAAACGGGCTACTCGCGCAGGAAAATTGGTGAGATGGTTGGACTAAGTGATTCCACAGTCCAGAGCATCATTTACCGATTTGTCCGAGAAAATAGAACCCATGATAAGGGTAGAATTGCTCCGAACAAAATTTTCAATTCTACGGACGAGCGCTATATTGTCCGGAAAATACGGGATAATCCAAGGCTATCGGCTCCAAAACTGGCCAGTGATGTTGAGGCAGAGTTGGGCAAGTCATGCCACCCAGAAACGATTCGCCGTGTGCTTCGGGAGCATGACTTCAAGGCCAGAATAGCGAGCAAGAAAGTTTTTTAAAAGCGACAAAAATAAGATGTGTCGCCTAAAGTTTGCCCAGGAGCACTTGCACATGGATAATGGTTTCTGGAATACAGTGTTATTCTGTGACGAGTCTAAATTTAATATTTTTGGGTCAGATGGAGCCTCATATCTGTGGCATAAGCCAAACACAGAACTGGAAGCAACAAATTTATGGGCTACAGTTAAGCATGGCAGTGGTAACGTTATGGTGTGGGCCTGTATGTCGGCAACCGGTGTCGGAAACTTGAAGTTTATTGAGACGACAATGGACAAAACTAAACATCTTGAAATTTTTAAGTCCAATTTGATTGAAAGTGCTGGGAAACTGAGCTTTAGGGACGTCAACAGATTATACCAGGACAATGCCCCGAAACATACGGCAGACATTGGGAAGACCTGGCTGATCTGCAACTGTCCGCATGTTATGAAACCACCAGCCCAGTCACCAGACATGAATGTTATTGAAAATTTGTGGGCCATTTTGGATACAAATATCCGAAAACGCAATATTTCTAACAAATCTGACCTTAAAGCTGCATTGCTTGACGAAAGGGCCAAGATTACACCACAAGTTACACAAAAGTTGGTCGAATCCATGCCAAAAAGGCTCAAAATGGTGGTTGACCAAATGGGTGGTCATAGCAAGTATTCATTTTTGTTGTTTGATGAAAAACATAGTTTTAACAATATAATTTCTAAAGTGGTTGAAATAAGCTGTGACATTGATTTTGGTTGACTTTTTAGTTTTTAATTAACATGAAATGATTTAAAAATATTTGAAAAATAAATGAAGTCATATTTTATAAGTTAAGGCATCAGACTAACAAACTGCGTTTAAATTATTTTGATATCTCGTTTAGTTTAGATTTTATACATGCCTAAAAATTTTTTGAGGTGCTGGTTGAAATAAGCTGTGAGCCACTGTAAATGCATATTCATTAGTCATATAGTCTGCCTTCCAAATATGTTGATCAATACAAATATTTTAATTAACACAAGACAAGTTACCACAAAACCATTTTGATTTTTATTAAAATTCGCAAACGACTTTTTAAATTGCTTTAGTTTAACTTAAACAAGAATGTTAGCCAGTACTTTGTGCATAAAAATTATAACGTGCTGTCATCGCCTTAAAGTAAGTTTGTGTTTTTCAAAAAGCTTTTAGCCAGTGAAAAGTTCTTTTGAAAGTCGCTTGAGCCTGCAGTTAATTAGCAGACCAAGTTCCATAATTTGCATGCATTAATCAGAACTATATGCACTCTATAGCCCATTTTGCTCTGTTGAAACTTTATGGAGAAGCTAAGCTTGAAATTATAAATTTTTAACATACTCCGTGGCACAACGTGGCAACAGGACCAAAGTTGAATATTTCATTAAGAGCTTATCCAAAGTTGATTGTTTTCGCCAAATCCGATGCATGGGTTAAAAGATGAGTTTGGTCTTTTTTTTTACCTTGGCTAAAGCGTGTGGCAGAAACACTCACAACTAAAAAACACTACACACACACACACACACACACACACACAAGCAACACACAATCGGCGAGGAAAGCGAGAAAGAGCGAGAAAGCCAGTGAGTGAGTGTGTATGTATGTATGAAAAAAATTGCGCTACCTCGAAGAAGAAGGATACTTTTGCCGAGGAGTCCTTTTGCTACACGAGCCATTGTATGCTGGCTCACAGCTCTCAGCTCTCAGCTCTCAGTGTTCTCAGTGCGCTCAGAGTTGTGTGTTCTTGCTTGAGCTCGTCCTTGTCCTGGTCTCTGGGTTCGTGTGTGCGTGTGTTGCCATGATTGATGCCCAGTTTGCGCGAGATTTCGTCTTAATGCCTTTGACAAATCCGTTAGCACAAAGCGTAGAATGACAGAGCGGAGCCCAGCGGAATGGGGCGGGGCGTCCAGGATGGGGGATGGGCGCTGGGCGTTGGGCGTTGGGCGATGAGGCCCAGGCATTGGAGACTATGGCGGCAACGTGGCAAAATCTTAATGACAAAAACATTTGAGCTTCAAGTTTTTTTTGTTTTTTTGTTTTTGCACGTTGGCTGCGTCGTCCTTGTCATAGAAGCAGCCGCCAGCTCAAGCGACAGCTTTAAAGTTCGTTCTTCTTCTTGCACATTTTTCGAGTAGGCATGACAAGCGCACAGTGGTGCAAATCGTTGGAAAACTTATACAAATTACTTGGTTGTTGATTGTGATTGTGATTCGATTCAGTGGTGCTTAAATGCTTAAGAAGTAATATAAACTAATTGTACTTAAAAAAAATAAAAAAAACATCAAGCATAAATCAATATAATGAGTCCATTTTAGGTTTTTTATTTCACTGGTTTTTCATTTAAATATAAAAAAAAATACAAAGACAATATTTTAGCAAAATAGATGTTGCCTTAAAGTTATTATTATTTAAATATTGAAATAATAATAAAAATAAGTTCAATATGTTTATAGTACAATTTATTTTATTTCTATTGGAATTGCAACTTTAAATATATATATACAATTAAACATGGTTTTTGTGTACATGGTTCTTAATTTTTAATTTGTTTTAGGGTCTTATACAATATTACAGTAAATATATATATAACAAATATATGGCCATGTCCTAATGTAATTGTTTAAAATTTAGTTCGAATATTGTTAAAATGATATTATAAGGATAAGTAAAATAAAAAAAAAAATAGCCCAGTTAAGCATACTAAATATATTTATTTTAATTTTTTAAATTACATTAATTCTATAAGTGGTAATGTCAGCTATTTGACTGAATGAAAGGTGCACAGAGTAGTCCTATAGAATGAAATGAATGCATTGAGCTGAGATCCATTGATTTTTGGACATGTGCGTAGAAAGAAGAAGAAGAAGAAGAAAAAGAAGAAGCTGAAGCTGAATAAAAATCTGTCGAACGGAAGCAGAACGTTTATAATTTATATTTGCGCGTGTTTGCTATTAGTTTCAAGTGGGGGCACACGTGATGGAAGGATGCAAGGATGGAAGGCAACTGCCCCAAAGCATTATGTCATCTATTATATGTGGTGTCTGGGCTGGGATCACTTGGAGCACTTGGAGCATTTTGAGCACATGCACTTGAGGGGTGGCCGGCTAAATTGAACTTTGCGTCGTCTAGCGGCGCTGTTATTGTAGTGCTATATGCTATATGCTATATGCTATATGTGCCCCAAGCAAAGCAAAGCGGCAAGTTGAGCTGCCACTCGTGGCAGAGTGGCTGGCCCTTGACCCACTGTAGCCATGGGTACCTCAACGACAATTGACAGGCGATGTCAGCTGGAAGCTGCTTTAAGTCCTGCGTCCTGCGTCCTGCCTCCTGCGATATGCCCCAGCGCCGAACGGAGTAAATTCTGAGCATTCTGAACGGAGCGCTTTCGATTCCAGCAAAAGACACAAAAAATATAAAATTATAAGGAAAAAATTGCTGTCTAACGCGTGTGTGTGTGTGTGTGTGTGTGTGCTAATTTTGTTAACGGGGCTAATAGTTCAGGGCAAGGCGTTGACGGGCGATAGCCATGTCACATGACAGGACCAGAGCGGAAGGACACGCGGAGAGCAGCTGCGGCTGTCTGACGGGCTAAATGAGATTTTCATGCCAGCAGCATCGTAGAAGACACGAAATATTTGCTGTAATTTTAAGCGATAAAAGGTTGAAAGGTTCGACATTCAAACCCGCACACACACACACACACACACACACACAGGATATAGGGTGGTGTACATGAAGCCAGACAAAGGCGCTATGCAGAGCAGGGCAAGCTTAGAAGCCATGAAGATGAAGATGAACGCGTTGAGGAATTAATAAGAGGATAAAAAGCAACAGCCAGCGCAATAGCTGCCAAGGCTGATCATGATCATGATGATGATGATGATGACGCTTATGCTCATGCTAATAATGATGTTGCTGGTCACGCCGAATAGTGCACAAAATTGATGGCGACAAGAGGGAGGAGGGGGCGGGCATTGCTGTAGCGTCAAATATGCAAATGAACCAATAAAAGTAACTTAAAATGCGAAATTAAATTGAAATTGAAATTATGTATATATATATATTATGTATGGACAAATGTGCGACGTCAAAGTTCGTGCGTTTGCTTATCTTTATTATTTGTGATTTAATACAATCCGAATTAAATAAGCGATTGGATGCCTTTGTTGTTGCTGCTGTTGCTGCTGCTGCTGCTGCTGACGCTAATGTTGTCGCCGCGGCTGCTGCTGCTGTTGCTGCCAGGACACGGCGACAACATCCTAGGACAGAGCCATCTCTCATGGCATTTGACATAAAAAGCATAATTGATTACATGCACACACACACACACACACACACACACACACTGAGACCGCAGTGCTGCTAACATTAGCAGCAGCTCAACATGCCACGCCTACAGCTGTAGCACGTACACAGCGAGAAACAAATAGCCACTTAACGAATAATCAATTTAAGCATTTATTAATCTCGTTCTCAATCGTTTTCATTATCAAATTTAATGATTAGCGTTTAAAACAGAGTATAAATTAATCATGATTCTAAAATTGGTCATTTATATTACAAACACTGAGAAGAAAGTGTAAAATACTCATTGAACACGCTCTTTAAATGGAGTTTTCAATTAAAGTGCAAAATTAAAAAAACATTCTTTCAGCTATCAAAAAAATATATTATTTACTATAAAATTGCAAGTTAAATAGTTAAATTAAGTTAAGTAGTAGAAATAGCTTCTCAGCTTCAAAAGTTGCTATTATTTAGATCTTGCGATACCTAGAGCTCAAGGCTTCATGTTATTATTTATTTTATACTAAGACTTGACATTTCTCATTAATAAATAAATTGTAACTATAATATCAAACAATCTTCTAACTTTAGTCATGAGATGTGTTTTATTTTATGCTTTAAATTCAGTTTCTCAATTTCATTTATTTTGATATAATGTTGAGCTTAGCTATTAAATCTTTAAATGATATTTATTAAGTAATACACTATATCCTTGTTAAAATAAAACGCCAAAAATATATATATATATGTTTTTTTTCTTGTGCAACAAGATTACACTTAAAATTTAATCAAATTTAAATCGGTTGCAAATATTTTGAAATCCCAATTGACGTAAGAAACAACAATTGTAAAATTTAAGTTCTCAGTTCAAATTCATAATTAGAATTTTCGGGATTACAAAAACGTTATTGACATGAAAATTGTATTCTCTGATCTAGATTATGTTGTTTGGAAAATGCTTGAGTGCTAAATTCTCAATAGTTTTTTCTCTACAGTGTATTTTATGCACTTAAGTCTAAAAATTTTCGTATTTCATATACATCAAAACAACTAGGAGCAAACAAAAAGGAAAATATAATAATTTTGACAAAGGCTTTCCAAATGTTTAGATCAGAAAGTGTTTTCTTTTTATTTTTTTTTTCTGTGTAGTTGTGTGTGAGAGGCACACAGTTGTGCTGTCTGCCAGCTTATGAAACGTCATTCAATTATGGCTTACTTAATGCGCAAAATTTGCTTTCATTTGGACCAAAAAATTGCATTTGCCTGCGGGGCCAAATGGCATTAGAGTCTGTCTTTGCCGGTCAGAAGGGCAAATTGTGGCCTGCAAATGTGTGTGCGTGTGTGTGTGGGGGTTTTTTTTTTGAAAAGACCTAAGTGAAAATTCCGAGTGTTTGAAGTGTGCACAATTTAAATGTTCGAGTGTATGCACAAGTATTCAAGAGTAACTCAACACAACATTTGAATGCCCCCGAAAATTGACTGCATAACCTGAACCTGAACCTGAACCTGAACGAGTGTGGCTGAATAATCCAAACGAATATGCTCCAATATTTGCTAGCAATGTATTCGCACATTTGTCGCAGCGCCATTCAGAGTCAAGTGAATACACTCAAACGCTAGAGCTGCACTAACTAGCTGAGTAACTTCCCCACACACGCACACACACACACACGCACACACACACACGCACACACACAGGCATATATACACACTTTTAGGCAGTGCTTTGGTTAACTTGTTAACTTAGTCAGCTGGCGCCAAACGTCAAACGGCTGCCGTGGCCGGAAGTTGCGCGCCAACCGGAAGTGACCCCCATTAGGCTAGTGTGTATGTGGGTGTGTGTGCACACACATAGCAAAATGTTTTAATTATGTGAAAAATGTGCCATTTTTGTTTCAAGGCATGCAGTTTGAGGCGGGCCGTTAATTTGAAACAAAAACTTGTTTGTTATTGTTGTTTAGCTTCCGGTGCATAGCGGGCATGTAAGTGTATGTGTGTGTGTGTGTGTGTGTGTGTGTGTGTGTGTGGGCGCTAACATTGCATGTGGGCGTGGTCATTGTGTTAGCTAGCGCTGCGCATGTTGAACAAGTTTTATAAGCACAGACAACAAAGAGAAAGAGAGTGGGAGAGCGTGATAGAGAGAGAGAGAGAGAGAGAGAGAACAATGCGAGCGGCAATTATTTAACTTGATTTATTTGCGTCAGTCAACATGTTGAGTGGGCGGCGGGCGGTGGGCGGTGGGCGGTGGGCGAGTTGCAGCAAAGTGGCAGTGTCCAATGGTATAATGAAGCGGGCCACAATTTAATTAGAGCAACATCCACTTCACCTGGCAGCAGCAGTTGCTCAAATGACAAAGCAAACGAAGCCAGCAGCGGCAGCAGCTCGAGTGCAGCTGCAGCAAACATCATCAACAACAGCAACAGCAACAGCCAACATTATAACAAGCAGCATTGGCCAAGTGTCTCATTTTGTTTATGAAGCAAACAAAATGGCGGCCAGGACAGCCAAGTGCCACTTCGGCTCCGTCAATAGGAGAGCGAGCGCTGAGAATCCTTAGGCAAACGGCGATAAGAACTTACGCGCGGACGAGCGCTGTCCAAGTGGAAGCCGGAGACCCAGAGATTTGAGCGGAACAGGTGCAGTCCTGTCCGAATGGCTCATCATAGCTGGCCATGAAATAAGGCGCTTGCATTTAAAGAACAAAGGATCCCAGGATGAGAGGATGCCGCTACTAAGCTGCGCTTAAGCAACTTCAAAAGTTGCTCCCGCCCCAATTTGTGCTATTCAAGCTCATTTTCCGACGCTTATCTCTCGAGACGGCAATAATAAGTTGTATTACTAAATGTTTAGTGGCCTCAATTGAAGTAAAACAAGTGGCAAAGGATTATCTTTGGCGTGCCGAAGACGACATTCTCTTTTCGAACCTTTAGACAATTTTCACTCTGCCAACTGCAGCACTTTCATATGCTGTAAAAATTCGTTTTATCGCATGGCATTCTTTTTTTATTTCGTTCTAAGAACTGATATCATATGAATTTAAATTTTTCTTTTGAAAGATATTGTGGTCCGATCCGGCCGGCTCCGATCAATGTGCTGTTATTTTGAATAATAAGCATATGTGCAAGGTTTCATCGCGATAGCTTTGAAAACATTTGATTTATGGCCAAAACCGACTTAGAGTTGTATGGCAGCTATAAGATATAGTGGTCCGATCCGACCGGTTCCGACTAATGTGCTGTCCCTTTGCAAAATAAGTCTCTGTGCAAAGTTTTATCACAATAGCTCAAAAAGTTTGCATACATACAGACAGACAGACAGACAGACAGACGGACATGGCTAGATTAATTTGTTTTGTCATTCTAAGCATACTGGCAGTAACTTTTGGGGGTCTCCGACGCTTCCTTCTATGCGTTACAAACTTCAGCACAAACTTAATATACTATTTTCTTCGAAAAGAGTAAAATTAACATTTCTGTTGTCCATTTTGGAAATTCAGCAAACACTTTGGTAAGAACGAAAACTAGATTTCGCTTCCTTTGAGAGTCCTTTGCCCACTGCAGCACCATGGGAGAGACAATTTCCAAAAACAAACGCCTTGATAGATAATTTGCTCAGATAATGTAATATTTATTTACTTAAGATTCCATTGAGCTACTGTTGCTGTCAGATGTGCTAGCATAAAATTCGCTGCTGCTCGTACTACTTTCGTTGTCGCTGTCATCCTGATCCATATCTGAGCCCATGGGCTGGGCATCATTGCCCCAGTTCAGCAGCTGCTCGTTAGCTGCTAGGTTCTCTGCTGCCAATGGTGTTCCTACCATACTGCTGTGGGATAGTGAATTAGAATATAGCGAAGGACTTTGTAACTTTCTTACCTGTGTGTCTCAAGTGATGCTGTTGAGCTGTCAGGACTGTCCGGATTGTCAGGATTGTCAGGGCTGTTGTTCACGGTTCCTTCTGTTGTATTACTATTAAAATCAGTTTCAGTAGGTGCCCCCATGGGTGGTCCATTACCATGCCAGATGGCACCATTATGACGCACAATGGGACGTCGCTGGTTCCCCTCGAGCTGTCCACCATTGGTTGGCGGCTCTGCCATATTGCTGTGGTATTAGGAATCCAATAGAATATAACAACTTTTACCAACTATTCGAATTTGTCACTTTGTTACTCACTTTGCCCAAATAAACTAAATAAAAATTTTAAGTCCGTACTCTACGACAATTTCTAGTCGAGAAACGATTGGAGACTGAGAAATGTTATTTAATACAAGTCCATGTTGAAAAACCTTTAGACGAGCATGTCAGTGATATTGTGATCCGACAAAAGTTTTATCAACCTTCAACATGTTTACGCGAGCCTATCGATAACAACAAAAAAGCTCGCCGAATACAACCCTGCACCGAATCGGCAGCAGACAAAAACATCATTTAATATCCAATGCGTAATCCAGCTCGTAATAAAATTAAATTATCAGCTGATTTTTTTTCTCTTCATGTGCCACTAATTAATTTACATTTTATTTATAGGTGACAGTTAAATTATAGAGCCAATTTCGGTTGCAGCTCAAACAGAAAGAATAATAATAAAGCAATAAACTGCACCAACCATTAAAATAAAAAAAAAATTATAAAAAAAATATCCTGTTGCGCCTAATTGAGGATGTGTCAATCAGTAGGAAAGAGTATTGATTCCTCTTTAGAGGCTCCTGTTTAGGATTTGGTCCCAAGCAAGGTTCAAAGCAGTGTTTTTATAACATTTAAATCAGAGACCAGAAGGATTATAGTTATAATTATGAATGGACATTGAAATACGACTAATCATAAAGGACCAAAAAAAAAAGCAGACATAGCTTATCTAATCAAATAAAAATAAGTGGGTTTTATTCTCTTTTTGAACCTTTAGGTAATTTTCACTCTGCCAACAGCACCACCGGAATATTTAATGATGCATATCTTTGCTAATTATAACTCTATCGATTTAAAATTGTAAACATCGATGAGTTATAAGGATGTTCAAGTGTACAAGGAAATTTAAGGCGATAGCTTTGAAAATATCGGATATATGGCCAACACCGACTTCCAGTTGTACGGCAGCTATAAGATATAGTGGTCCGATCCGACCGGTTCCGACTAATGTGCTGTCCCTTTGCAAAATAAGTCTCTGTGCAAAGTTTTATCACAATAGCTCAAAAACTAAGGGACTAGTTTGCATACATACAGACAGACAGACAGACAGACAGACAGACAGACGGACATGGCTAGATTAATTTGTTTTGTCATTCTAAGCATACTGGCAGTAACTTTTGGGGGTCTACGACGCTTCCTTCTATGCGTTACAAACTTCAGCACAAACTTAATATACTATTTTCTTCGAAAAGAGTAAAATTAACATTTCTGTTGTCCATTTTGGAAATTCAGCAAACACTTTGGTAGCGAAGGACTTTGTAACTTTCTTACCTGTGTGTCTCAAGTGATGCTGTTGAGCTGTCAGGACTGTCCGGATTGTCAGGATTGTCCGGGCTGTTGTTCACGGTTCCTTCTGTTGTATTACTATTCAAATCAGTTTCAGTAGGTGCCCCCATGGGTGGTCCATTACCATGCCAGATGGCACCATTGTGACGCACAATGGGACGTCGCTGGTTCCCCTCGAGCTGTCCACCATTGGTTGGCGGCTCTGCCATATTGCTGTGGTATTAGGAATCCAATAGAATATACCAACTTTTACCAACTATTCGAATTTGTCACTTTGTTACTCACTTTGCCCAAAAAAACTAAATAAAAATCTTAAGTCCGTACTCTACGACAATTTCTAGTCGAGAAACGATTGGAGACTGAGAAATGTTATTTAATACAAGTCCATGTTGAAAAACCTTTAGACGAGCATGTCAGTGATATTGTGATCCGACAAAAGTTTTATCAACCTTCAACATGTTTACGCGAGCCTATCGATAACAACAAAAAAGCTCGCCGAATACAACCCTGCACCGAATCGGCAGCAGACAAAAACATCATTTAATATCCAATGCGTTACACAGCTCGTAATAAAATTAAATTATCAGCTGATTTTTTTTCTCTTCATGTGCCACTAATTAATTTACATTTTATTTATAGGTGACAGTTAAATTATAGAGCCAATTTCGGTTGCAGCTCAAACAGAAAGAATAATAATAAAGCAATAAACTGCACCAACCATTAAAATAAAAAAAAACAAGTGGGGAAGGATTATCTTCGGCGTGCCGAAGATTTTATACTCTTTTCGAACCTATAGGCAATTTTCACTCTGCCAACTGCACCACTGAAATTTCATAAGCTGTACAAAATCGTTTTGTCGCGTAACATTTTTTTTTGTTCTAAGAATATTTAATTCATTGCCAGTTGTATAGCAGCTATAAGATATAGTGATCCGATCCGGCCGGCTCCAACCAATGTGATGTCTCTTTGAATAATAAGTATCGGTGCAAAGTTTCATCGCGATAGATTAAAAAACATGGGATATATGGCCAAAACCGACTTCGAGTTGTATGGCAGCTATAAGATATAGTGATCCGATCCAGCCGGCTCCAACCAATGTGATGTCTCTTTGAATAATAAGTATCGGTGCAAAGTTTCATCGCGATAGATTAAAAAACATGGGATATATGGCCAAAACCGACTTCGAGTTGTATGGCAGCTATAAGATATAGTATTCCGATCCGGCCAGCTCCGACCAATGTGCTGTCCCCTGGAATAATAAGTGTCTATGCAAAGTTTTATCGCGATAGCTCAAAAACTGAGGGACTAGTTTGCATACATACAGACAGACAGACAGACAGACAGACAGACAGACAGACAGACAGACAGACAGACAGACAGACAGACAGACAGACAGACGGACATGGCTAGATCAATTTGTATTGTCATTCTAAGCATACTGGCAGTAACTTTTGGGGGTCTCCGACGCTTCCTTCTATGCGTTACAAACTTCAGGACAAACTTAATATACTATTTTCTTCGAAAAGAGTATAATTATAAAAAAATATCCTGTTGCGCCTAATTGAGGATGTGTCAATCAGTAGGAAAGAGTATTGATTCCTCTTTAGAGGCTCCTGTTTAGGATTTGGTCCCAAGCAAGGTTCAAAGCAGTGTTTTTATAACATTAAAATCAGAGACCAGAAGGATTATAGTTATAATTATGAATGGACATTGAAATACGACTAATCATAAAGGACCAAAAAAAAAAGCAGACATAGCTTATCTAATCAAATAAAAATAAGTGGGTTTTATTCTCTTTTTGAACCTTTAGGTAATTTTCACTCTGCCAACAGCACCACCGGAATATTTAATGATGCATATCTTTGCTAATTATAACTCTATCGATTTAAAATTGTAAACATCGATGAGTTATAAGGATGTTCAAGTGTACAAGGAAATTTAAGGCGATAGCTTTGAAAATATCGGATATATGGCCAACACCGACTTCCAGTTGTACGGCAGCTATAAGATATAGTGGTCCGATCTGGCCGGTTCCGACCAATGTGCGGTCTCTTTGAATAATAAGTGTATGTTCAAAGATTCATAGCGATTGCTCAAAAACTGGGGGACTAGATCCCATACATTCAGACAGACAGACAGACAGACAGACAGGCGGACGGACATGGCTAGATCAATTTGTGTTGTCATTCTAAGCCTACTGGCAGTAACTTTTTGGGGGTCTCCGACGCTTCCTTCTATGCTTTACAAACTTCAGCACAAACTCAATATAGTATTTTCTTCGAAAAGAGTATAAGCATTGCACAAAAAATCTGAGTACTACGCTTGCCTAATATGATTTATCTGGCTGTGAGCAAAGAGCATGTTTGCCACACACAGTTGGTATGAACGAATTAAAAACGGTCGGCAAGGGTGCAAAGGCAGCTTTTGTCATTTTTTATCTGGCCCAGCTACAGTTGCCACTTTGGTTCACTTTCCGTTTCCGTTTCCGTTTCACTTTCAGTTTTACTTTCAGTTTGAGTTAGAGTTAGAGTTTGACTCGTGCATAGTTGCCATGATATATGGGCGTATTATGCCGACGACCTAACGGTTAAGCATCACATATAAATACGCAGACATTACGCCCAAATGCGAAAATGCGACAAAGCTGACGCACAACAGTGTGTATGAGCAATAAATTTTAAAGTAGCAACCAAAAAGTGGGCAAAAGACAAAACAAAACAAACCAAAAATATATAAATAAAACAGAGACAAGAGAAACACAAATCACAGCGGCAGCAGCTGTGACAGAAATCAACTGCCAAATCGCTGGCGAAGTCAGACAGGCTAAGACTATAACTGAGACGCAGATGGAGACGGGAACTGAGGTGGGGCATTTTTGGGGCACTGGAACCTGGCAGCTGGGTCGCGTGTCACCTACATATCCAAGTTGCTTTTCTTGTTGTTCTCCCTGTCGCTTTGGCAGACAAAATTCGCCTTGCTTGTGTGTGTGCTGTGTGTGTTTTTGTTCCTCTTCTTTTTTATATATACTTGCAGTAGTGTGCATAACAAGTAGTATTTTATAATGCTGCTAACATTCTAGCAAAAAAACTCATAAGCTTCGGACTACTATATTTATGTATAGCAACTATCGGTTTAAAGATTAGCTCCTGTACACAATTGAAAAAATAGCTGAAGTTAAGATTTTATACTATACAATACACTCTAACAACTGCATCACTTTCATTAGCTGTAAGAATTGATATCATATGAATTTAAATTTTCTATTGAAATATTATGTGTTGTCATTTTGAATAATAAGTATATGTGCAAAGTTTCATCGCGATAGCTTTGAAAACATGGGACTTATGGCCAAAACCGACTTCTAGTTGTATGGCAGCTATAAGATATAGTGATCCGATCCGGCTGGCTCCGACCAATGTGCTGTCCCTTTGAACATTAAGTCTCTGTGCAAAGTCTTATCACGATTGCTCAAAAACTGAGGGACTTGTTTGCATACATACAGACAGACAGACAGACGGACATGGCTAGATCAATTTGTTTTGTCATTCTAAGCATACTGGTAACTTTGGGGGTCTCGTTACAAACTTCAGCACAAACTCAATATACTTTTTTCTTCGAAAAGAGTATTAAAAGGCTTATGAACAGAAATAGAAAGTAATAATAAATAAAAACAAGTGTGGAAGGATTATCTTCGGCGTGCCGAAGATTTTATACTCTTTCGAACCTATAGGCAATTTTCACTCTGCCAACTGCACCACTGAAATTTCATAAGCTGTAAAAAATCGTTTTGTCGCGTAACATTTTTTTTTGTTCTAAAAATATTTAATTCATTGCCAGTTGTATAGCAGCTATAAGATATAGTGATCCGATCCGGCCGGCTCCAACCAATGTGATGTCTCTTTGAATAATAAGTATCTGTGCAATGTTTCATCACGATAGATTAAAAAACATGGGATATATGGCCAAAACCGACTTCGAGTTGTATGGCAGCTATAAGATATAGTGGTCCGATCCAGCCGGCTCCAACCAATGTGATGTCTCTTTGAATAATAAGTATCGGTGCAAAGTTTCATCGCGATAGATTCAAAAACATGGGATATATGGCCAAAACCGACTTCGAGTTGTATGGCAGCTATAAGATATAGTGGTCCGATCTGGCCGGCTCCGACCAATGTTCTGTCCCCTGGAATAATAAGTGTCTGTGCAAAGTTTTATCGCGATAGCTCAAAAACTGAGGGACTAGTTTGCATACATACAGACAGACAGACAGACAGACAGACAGACAGACAGACAGACAGACAGACAGACAGACAGACAGACAGACAGACAGACAGACAGACGGACATGGCTAGATCAATTTGTATTGTCATTCTAAGCATACTGGCAGTAACTTTGGGGGTCTCAGACGCTTCCTTCTATGCGTTACAAACTTCAGGACAAACTTAATATACTATTTTCTTCGAAAAGAGTATAAATATATATATTATGTGTTTGTACGTCATTGGGTATTAATATTATGCGCATTAGTGTTAAGCAGAACTTGTATTAATAAATTTGATTCGAAAAGCTTCAACGATTAAAGCCCAGAACTTTCATCATCACCATCAAGCTACTTTTATCCAAAGCCAATAATCATATTTTATATTCTGATTATATATGTAGTATTGTGAAAAGTATTGCAAATGAGAGAGGGCCTTACCTAATCCAATTTTGGTTTAAGTTTAAGGCCAAAATAATCCACAAAAAAAGTATAAGTTAAGTATAAATTAAAAATTCCTGCAGCTTAAAATGAATTTTAGTATTTAAAAAAATCAATTAAAATTAAACCATTTTGAAATATTTTGTAAAGTTAGGCCATAAAAGTCAATGAACAAAACTATAAAGTTTGAAAATGAAACTAACAATTTTTTTAATATGTACAATGAGCAACTTTTTGCTTTTCGGGTTATGTTTGCCGTTTGCCTTGATGGGTCTTTCTCGAAAATAGCTGCGTGGATTCTGTCGAACATAGTCCGCTTAATATCTGATCCCATCTAGCTGGTTTTTTTTTTGTTAATGTCCAGCGATGCAATATATTCTTTTTAGTGTGCCACTCAACCATCTGGATCCTTGGATATAGCGCTGGCTACCTTATCCCAGGCATCTGTGTGTGCTTGTGTGTGTGTGTGTGTGTGTTAGTGTGTGTGTGTGTGTGTGTGTGTGTGTGAATTGCAGGCCATGAAAGAATGCAGAAGACGTTGCAAGGCAACTGCTGCGAACTGCGGACAAGGACAACGTGTCCCCCCGCCCCTCACACACACACACACACACACACACACACACACACACACCGACAGACAGAAACAGAGGCACAGGGGCGCACGCACAGGAGGGGCGCACGAAAATGAGGGCGAGGCCGAGGGCGAGGGCGAGGACGAGGACGATGGCGAGGACACTGAGGCTGTGGCACGGCAATCGAGAAGGCAGCCAACTGCTGCAAAATAAGTAGACAATGAGCCAAAATGGCAGCCAAAAGCGAAACGAAAACGAGCGTAAAGCAAAAACCGAAAGGATAACGCTGCACAAATGCGACAGCGAGCTGTGCACGGACAAAATGTAGGCAGCATTAAAGACGCGCACAGCAAACGGCAAACGACAAACGGCAAACGGCAAACGGCAAGGACATAGCGCACAGTAGGGGGCGTGGCCGTGGCTTTGGCACCAAGTGGGAGACGGACAGAGAGAGAGACAAAGAGAAAGAGCAGAGAGAGAGAGAGGGAGAGGGAGAGGGAGAGGGAGAGGCAAGAAAAGCTGTGGCTAGAAATTGAGCAAGCAGCAAGCAGCAATTCATAAATAAGCGCGCCAATTGATCAGCCACAGCGCCATGTGTGTGTGTGCGAGTGTGTCTGTGTGTGTGTGTGTGTGTGTGTGGCAAAGCTAATAGTGCTGCTCAATTTGAAATGTTGATGTCGATGATTATGCTGATGACACAGCAGAGGCAGCAACAGCAGCAGCAGCAGCAGCAGCTATGCCAATGACAGCAGGACCACTTGAGCAGCCAGCAGGACTCGTCGTACTAAAAATGCAGAGCACATTGTTAACCCCACTTCATTGAGAATGCTAATCGCACTCATTACACAAAATATGCATGTAATAATAGCAAAATCAGCAACAGCAACAACAACAACAACAACAACAACAACATAATAGTTTATACCGAGCGAATGCGAATGAGATACTGAAAGCCGCTCAGAGACGATGATGTCTCATATATATGATATACATATATACATATATATAGCTGATATCTCATGTATATATATATACACACAAGAGCAAACGTTGCTCTAAGCTCAACGAAACTTAAGTGAGCTGAAACTATATACCAATGTTCCAGGAAAACGAATCTAAAATATACACTTCCCAAAACCTAAAAGCATACTTAAGAAATACAGCTTTCAAATATTGAATTTTACTTTTTATACCCTGAACCCATTGAAAATGGGTAAAAAGGGTATAATGAAGTTGTGCAAAAGAATGTAACAGGCATAGGGAAGCATCTCCGACCATATAAAGTATATATATTATTGATCAGTATCAACAGTCGAGTCGATCTAGCCATGTCCGTCTGTCTGTCTGTCTGTCTGTCTATCTGTCTGTCTGTCTGTCTGTATGAACACACAGATATCAGAGACTACAAGAGCTAGAGACTTCATATTTGGAACATAAGTTCTCCTAATCCCGGGACAGATCAAGTTTATTTCATTTTATCAATAGCTCGTACCGTTTAAAAGTTATCGATAAATTTCGATTTCAGACTTGCGTTTTTGGGACATAACTTCGAAGTTATAAAATCCCCCCAAAAGTTGAAGGTACGCATTTTTGAAGGTACGACCCTGCAATTTGTTGTGGTCACACATGTTATTGACAATAGTATGTCTCAAAAATTTCAGTAAGATCGGACAATAAACACAAGTTATTTGAGATTTAACTTTCCATTGTATGGGGCTCAGCGAAAAGCAAGCTAACTGCTTAAACCGCTTGCACTGCTTGCAGTATGTGTGTGTTTGTATGTAGGCACACTATTAGGCAAGTATTAATGGAAGTCAGAACTGGGTTCAGGGTATCTCCTAGTCGGGCACTCCCGACTAGAGCACTCTTACTTGTTTTTATTTATTTTTTTTATTTTTATTATATCATTTTTTTTGGCGAACTTTTTGTTACCTTTTCTAGCAACTTAATCTTGTTATAAATTGTAAATAAGCTTCGATTAATAACAACAAATTTAGCTTTTGACATATTGTTTGCAATATGTATTTGTCGCATCGATTTTAAAGTATTTTTAATTCGCCGCTCGGTTTAAGGGCTTAAAATTAAGCCTTATTTGCATTAACTGATTTTGATATTATGCTTTTTTGTGCATCCGATTTTCACATTCTATAAGCAATTAATTTAAATTTGTGAAACAAAGCAAAACGATTCTATACAAATTGTGAAATATATTATAGACTAGCAAGCTAAATACTGCTTAGAAATTTTTTAACATTTAAGTATATGGATACAAAAAAGAAACTTTTCATTTGAATATTTGCCAACTACTTTTTAATCCTCATTGCATTTGAATGTGGCTTGCATATTCAAAAAGCATCAACGTTGATTTATTTTAACCATAAATACCTCTTTTAATTCTTACAATAGTTCACAGTAACCCAAGTTTTTACACTTAAGTGGGAAAGAAATAAAATATCTCAAAAACTTTGCCAATTGCCAAACTAGATGGCAACTTTGAATTATATATACATTTTGTTTATATAATGAAATTGTATTATTTGAATATAAAATCATTGAGAATTAAGCTATAAATAATGGGAACAGTTTTGTTATTGACTCAAATAGCATAATTTTCGAAAAACTGAAAACTTATTCAAATGACTTAGATAACTTTATAGTTGCTCTATCTATGCCTTGAAATCAGTAAAAATATAGTACTCGTAATTCTTTTATATAATATAATAATAATTGGTTTATAAATATACTTTGACAGAATTCTCTTATAAGCAATGAGCTCGGTTCTTGACTTAAGCTTTATAATTTGAATAGAACTGAATATAAGAAATTTCTATTGAAGGCAGAGGCCATTTAGCTGAAGCGTTGCAAGCTGCATGCATAAATTGATATGCCCAATGCCTGATGGCATACAATGGCAGCAGCAGCAGCAGCAACAACAATGTGGAAGGGGGGAGGGGGGCGCATACATTGTTGCTGTTGGGGTCGTGCCTCTTTGACAGGGATGCCGCGAGCGCCGCCTAATGAGCGCTCATAATGAGCGGCGACGTAAAGAGAGGCTAAAGGTTGAGGGTTGAGGGTTGCTGGGCGGTGGGCGGTGGGGTTGGGGGTTGGGGGTAGGGGCAAGGTGGCGGACGCTGGTGACTGGGGAGCTGTCATGACTGGTGAATGACTGCCACTGGCTAGGGGCAATGTGGGAGGTGGTCGGTGGGTGGTGGTCGGTGGGCGGTGGGCGGTGCTATGGAGCTTTCATTGTTGCGCTGCTAACGGAAGTTGTCAGCCGCCGTTGACGAAAAATCGAATTTTGCTCTCTATTTCTTTTTTTTATAGCACATCTTGCAATGCATTTAATATGAAAAGACAACAGGCGTGGATAGGGACAGGACAGGACAGGCCAGGCCAGGACGAGAGCGAAGCCTTGCGCTGTCAGGCAGTCAGGCTGGCAAGGACAATGCCCAAGCGAGCGTCTTAAACACTGTCAACGTTGGCTTTTTGCCTCAAGTGGCACGTTGGAACGTTGCAGGCTGAGGACATGAACGTGAACGAGCATGAGCATGAGCATGAGCATGAGCATGAGGATGTGGATGTGAATGTGAATGCGAATGGGCACAAGAATGGGAATGAAACTGGCTAGGATAGGCTACACACACTGGGATGCCAAAAGGTGCCCCTGGTACATATCTCTTTTTGTCCTCCATCGTTTTGTATTTTGTACTTTTTATATTATATTTTCTTTTTTCGGGGCAACGGCAAGTGTGCGGCTGTTTAAATTGACACTTGGCATCTTTTGTTGCATCAAAAACGTGTCGTCGTCGTTGTCATCGTCGCTATAGTCCTCGAGCTCTCGTCCTGCCACCTGGCTGGCTGCAGGCCACTGCCAGCGTCTTTTAAATATTTGACAGCTCGTGAAAGGACGTTGCTGAAACGGGGCTTGGGGGCATGGTAGGGAGGGGGCATCGCGCATCCCGTTGCATGCATGACATTTTCCCAAATTACTTCCGAAATGCTTTTCACGCCTTCAATGCCTTCATTTGCCGGGCTAAAGCCTCAGCTTGCCACACAATTATTAAATTGTTAAGCTGCTGCCAGTTAAAGTGGCATTTAACACTTGATGCTTTCCAAATGCAACTCTAACAGCTGAGCAGCTAAGCAGCTTATGCCACACATATCGTTCAGTCTATCTGAACTTTGTGCTTACACATGCCTAATTAGCTTTTCAGGGCTAACATTTGTAATTGAATCTCGATCGATGCGAGACGTATGTACGTACATACTATTTGTGGGGCAGTTATTGAATTAGGCCGCATTGTAAGTTGTGCGTAAATGATGCCAAGTTGATGTCCAAAAATTAACATTTGCAATTGCCAGGCAGCCAGCCAATGGGTTTCGGGGCCCCTTCGGATTAGGCCATTTCAAAGGGCAATTAAGCTGGGGATTAGGCCAAGCTGAGCCGCGCATTATTAATTAAATTTCGCGTTACAGTGGGCAAGGTAACTTGGCGGCCGAATGTCATTGGGACAGCGGGCAAAGCGACGGACAAAAAATGAGAAAACTTTGCATAAGCCCTCAAAGCGCCTTTTTTGAGCCACGTGAACAAATTGAAATTCACAGAATGTTTATGCGCCTGGCACAATTTTTCATTTTAATATCTTCATTATTATTATTATTATTATTATTATTATATTTTTCTGTTGTTTGTATTTTTTTGTTCTTGCTTGGCTGTTGCCATACAATTCAATTTGTGCCAAAAGATGCGCAAAACGCAAAATGATAATTAAAATGAATTTGCATAAGGAAATGCGCACAACTAGAAGAACAAAAAAGCAGAAAGTGAACCAAGTGATGCCCAAAAGCAGCTCATTTGGATTTTGACAAACTTTTCGTCCCAGCGCCATAAGGACGCTGGATAAGCAGGTCCGTAAGAAAACTTCCTGCAAAATACCCTGCAAACTGACAACAAGCCGGGCAGGTTGACACAATCAAATCTTTGTCTAAGACCGAACAGCAAAAAGGAATTATTTTAATTTTTAAAAATTCGTTATGTAGCTATAAGTTGTTAAACATTGGCCATTTATATACGAATTATGACATATTTCATATTGATTGACTCAAAATTCATGTATCTAAGCAATTCATATGCAAAATCGCAAATTGAGGTCTTATTTCAGAATTTTTCTTGGATTTTCAAGATAAAATCGTGTACTAAATATTGCAAGAATATCACTATCACGTAATATTTGTGATAGTGCCACCCAGCCCATAATATTTAGCAATAAACAGATAATGATCAGCTTATATGTCTATTTATTTTTTGGGTTTATTTTTTGTACATATATCAGATCGTCCAAATCCGTCAAACTTTAAACCTATCTTAAAAAGGGTCATATCATATAAGAAAGTTTCATTTGAGATTTTCGTGATTTGGGACCCAAAAGCCTATTGAGTGTTTGTTTTTTGGGAATCACTGTGAAAGGTGGAAAGACGAAAAGAAAGAATAGACAGGGTATCGCACAGTCGAGCATGCTTAACTGCTTATATTGCAGTGACCTTTTGTGGCCAAATCTCGTTAATTCTTGTGAAATTTGTTCTCCGCCGAACAACAACGAAAGAATTCTTTTTTAATAATAAGAAGCAAAAATACAAAAAACAAAAAGAACAAGTAAGAGTGCTCTAGTCGGGAGTGCCCGACTAGGAGATACCCTGAACCCAGTTCTGACTTCCATTAATACTTGCCTAATAGTGTGCATACATACAAACACACACATACTGCAAGCAGTGCAAGCGGTTTAAGCAGTTAGCTTGCTTTTCGCTGAGCCCCATACAATGGAAAGTTAAGTCTCAAATAACTTCTGTGTTTATTGTCCGATCTTACTGAAATTTTTGGGACATACAATTGTCAATAACAAACAAATTGCAGGGTCGTACCTTCAATTTTTGGGGGGATTGGGGGGTGGTATCCAAAAAGTGAAATATTTGTTACATGTGTATGCTATTCGAGATTATGCATGCCAAATTTGGGGTCTCTAGCTCTTATATCTTTGAAGCTATGTCCCAAAAACGCTAGTCTAAAATCGAAATTTATCGATAACTTTTGAATGCGACGAGTGAAATGAAATAAACTTGATCTGTCCCGGGACTAGGAGAACTTATATTCCAAATATGAAGTCTCTAGCTCTTATATTATCTGATATCTGTGTGTTCATACAGACAGACGGTCAGACGGACAGACAGACGGACGGACAGACAGACGGACATGGCTAAATCGACTCGGCTGTTGATACTGATCAAGAATATATATACTTTATATGGTCGGAGATGCTTCCATATGTCTGTTACATACTTTTGCACAACTCCATAATACCCTTTTTACCCATTTTTAATGGGTACAGGGTATAAAAACAAAAACTCTAATTTAATGTGCGGCAAACGTTTTATTTGCTTTCAGCTGTCAGTCAGCCAGAACAGAGACGAAGAAGGCGAAAACGAAGACGAGGACGAAGAAGAGAAGAAGCTGCAAGAAAAGCCAAGAGGGCCCACAGAGAATGAAACATCGAGCATCGGCAGGAGCAACGCCAGGAGCATTATCACAAGGATCAGCGCCAGGAGCAACCGAAGAAGAAGAAGAAGCAGCGGCGGCGCACGGAGGCCACCAAAAAGCGAAAACACATTTAAAGAATTTTAATCGAAAACTGCCAAGAAACCAATATATGTATTTACAATATATATACACAGAATAAAAATATATATATATATAGAGGGAGAGAGAAGAATCGTTATATACATAAAGAACAAATATATATATATATATATAAATATATATATGTATACGCAGATATATACATGCATACATATATACCGACTAGAGAACTCGCAACAAACAGTATCATCAACAAAAATTATATGCAACTAATTCTTAATTAAATTAATTAACTAGCCAAATAACTAACAAACAAACAACAACAACAACAACAACAACAACAACAATGGACTATGGTCAACAAAATTGGTGTATCGAATTAAATTATAATGTGACGATGGAAACATTTCTAATAAATATGTAAATAAAAGCTGCCAAAACAACAACAACAAACTGAGATGCATATAACGCACAACAACAACAACTTTAATAACAAATTTAACAACAACAACAGCTTGAACAGCAGCAAAAGAAGAATTGAACTTTTGCATTCTTCAGCAAACTTGCAGCAGCTGCGCCTGCTCCAACCGCTGCAACAACAACAAAAGCAACACAAGCAACAGAAGCAACAATAGCAACCAACAGCAACAACTGTAACAGCTACAACAACGTCGCTGCCACGCCCACAACGCTCAACACCAGCGCGCAGAGGGAAATGAGATGAAGTGGTTTCAAGTGACCATAGATATGATTCTTGTGCTTTCATTTATATCAAGTAAGTACCCCGCATACACTCGAATTGATTAACCCCAAGCCACTCACCCCACCTACCCACCCGTGGCCAGACCTCGACCCAGTCCCAGTCCCAATCCCAGTCCCAAATCCGCATCCAAAGACCCCCTCAAAATGCTCACCAATGCTTCAAGTGGCAACTCAAACAAAGCCACGCAAAGCACTCGAAACACAAAACAATCGCCTGACATTGCTCTGACATCCTCTTTCCGTTCCATTCCCTCCCGTTCCCTTCCCTTCCGTTCCCTTCCCTTCCGTTCCATTCCATTCCTTGCTGTCCACTCACCCACTTGAGTTCGCGGCTCGAAAGAAAAAAGGATTGGATTGCAGCAGCTTAACTTTGGATTTCAGCAATTGTGTCAGCATTCTGAAATGCTGCAAAGTCCATCAAACTTTTATTCTAGCCAAAAATACCAACCAAGCATACAATAATTCAAAATGCCAGGCATTAACCTTTTAATTTATTGAGACTAATAGTTTAACAATATGGAAATCTAAATTGTAAATATTTTAAGCATTGACAAATCCGACCTGGTAGGCCTTTTTAATTGGCATCAAAGTCTAATCTGTAGACGCAAAACTTAAGTTCAAATTATGATAAATTTTTTCAATATTTATATAATAATATAAAGATGATATAACAGATTTTGTGCAGAGAAATTACTAGGGTCAAAAGCGTACCGATTAAAGTAAAGTACTAGGCATCTTCAACCCCATAAAGTCAATTTAGTTGTTGTGTTGTATTTAAATAACTAAACAATTTCCATTTGAAGCACAAACATTTGCAAACATTAAATTACACTCTTCTCTTATATGTGAAATTTAAAAAATTCTAGATTCAAATTGAAAGAAAATACAATATTTTTAAAAATTGAAAAATTATATTTTTCAATCTATAAAAAAAGGATTTGCATATTTAATTTGTATAACGTGTATTTTGCCTTAATGGACAAATGCCTCCGATCTCGAATATAATTGCAGTTTGGAAAAGCTTGGAAGTGTACAATCCAAGCTGGCAAATTCTATGCCGAAATTTTTTAATTTTTGCCATGAGTTTCAAGAATCTAAATTTTGAAATTCCTTTTGCAGAGTAAGAAAAATCAAATTTTCAAAACTGACTTCAAAAGAAGAAATTTACTTTAAAAACCATTTATTAAATGACATTGAGGCAAATTTATGGTTTTATAATGGGAACTTTGAGGTAATACATGTCAAAAATGTTGTTCTCTCTATCTGCAACAGTTATTTATTAAGATAGCTACACAACTTAAAACTAATATACTATATGTAGATTTGCATATTACAAACATATTTGAAAAATCTGCCAAATGAATCGTTTGTTCAAAAGTCAAAAAGCAATTTTCTGCGAATGCGCGCTCTTTAAACATGGGAAGAAACGCATAAATAAAGCATAAGAAATAACTCATCTAAGTGCTAATCATTCTTTGATAAGTATGAATGCGAATACGAGTCGTTTGTTATGCACCGCACGTATAAATGCTTATGTACACACATACTCGTACACACACACACACATTTGATGGCGACTAGGTGCAGGGTATTAGCCGATTGGGAGAGGACATGTTGTCTGGTCGCCAAACGAAATGGAAAGTACAAATGAAATCGAGTTTGGGGCGTCGGACTTGGCCCAACTAACAGCTAACGGCAAAGCAGCTGACGAAGGACGCTGCCAGCTAACAGCAGGACACACACACACACACACACACACAGACACACACAGACACGACTCGGACTCGGGTACGAACTCGTACTCCGACTCGGATTCGGACTCGGACTCGGACTCGCACTTGGTCTCTGTTACAGCTCTTCAGTGTTTAGCGGCATCCACGAAATGAGGCCGCTGCTGTGGCAAGCAAACGTTTTGTCTGCCTGCACAGACGAAAACTAGCACAAGGCAGCCACGCCCACGTGCACACACACTCACACACACACACACACACACGCCCACAGCCACGCAGCTGCCCCCAGCTGACCCAATCCTTGCCCCCAGCACCAATCCCCTCCGCTCCGCTCCGCCCTCTGTCTCTTTCCGGCCGGTCGCCAACGCCTTTTCTGTGCGTGTCGTCGATTTGATTCTCATTTTGTATGCGACTCGCGTCGCGTCGCCAAGGACAAAGCAGTCGACAAAGCAGTCGACATAGCAGTTGACATCGCAGTCACCGTCGCAGTCGCAGTCGCAGTCGGCGTCGCTGCTGGCGTCGCTGCTGGCGTCGCAGTCGCTGGCAACATTGCGCTTAATGGCGCGGCAACATTTGCGGTTAGCAGCGAGACGACGACAACTGAAACCGAAAACTGAAACTGAAAACTGAAAACTGAAACTGTAGCTGGACTGCAATTAAAGGCAATCCTTGCCTTGAGGCCAGCCAGCAAGGAGCCGCACTGCCCGCAAAGGACCTCAACCCCAACGCGAATTTATGTCTTAGACACTTACTACCTCTTACGTGCATATGTACACTCAGAGAAAGATCAGATTGAATCAAGTACACTGGTCGGCATATCGCTATTTTGATTATTATTATTATGGATGGGGTCTATGTACTGATGCCCTATTCTCTATTTGCTGGCTTAATGGCTACTCATGCATGATATGTTTCCCAAGATTTGTGCATCGGTGCTCTAAGATTTTCGGCATTTTATTTCTCTACGGAATTGTGTAAAGGAACTACTTTTTAAATGGAAAAAAGGCATATCATTTTCTCAAATTATATATCAAGTAAAAAGGCAATTTGTAGCATATCAAAATAAGGGCTGCAAAACGGGCTTAAGCCGAACCGGTTCAAAACTGGCACAAATTAGTGTGCTCTACAGCTTTCAACTTTCTGCTTCAAATAATTGCATGCATATTATACACTAAGCCAATGAAAAAGCACTGGAAAAAATGCCACTTATTCATTTCAATTAAATAAATTGGATAAAAAAAGGGGATTAAGGAGCCGAAACCAGAGTTGAGAAACTAGTTTGAGCCCTGAACCGAACCGAACCGGCGAAAAAATTTGTTAGCTTTCAGCCTTGCTCAAAATATATATATTCCGATCAGTGTAGATAATATGCATAAGCAATTATGTACTTAAGATAAGAGCAAAACGTGAAATTGAGTTCTTAATTGAGCATAAGCCTTTTTCGTGTTTACACATTCTTTGATCTAGAACAACGACTCTTTTCCACAACGAGTTTATTTCATATGTGAGCATTTTTTTTTTTGAGTGTTGTTGCTGTTGTTGTTGTTGTTGTTGCAATCCCCACAAAAGCTGGCACATTTGGTGCGGCTTAAACAAGCATCGAATTTCTTTCGATTTAAAAAGCCATAAATTGTGGAAACATGAAAAGCTCGAGCGGCAATAGTCGGTATCTAGCGAGCTGCCTCAGGCTGGCAATAAGAATCACAGCAACAGTAACAAAAGCAGCAGCAGCAGCAGCAGCAGCAGCGCCCAAAAGCAGGCAACACAATTTTTCATGTCATCATTTTAGCTGGCCAGCAGACAGCGCAGCAAACATAAATAAATAGCACTAAAGCACGCCACACACACACACACACACACACACACACACACACACACACACCAAACACATAACGGAGCGCATCAATAGCTGCTGCAAATGGCTGCTAATGCAGCAGCAACAACTGCAGCAATTTTTATAGCGTCGCCGTCAGTTGCCACGCTCCAGTTTCCGCTTTGTGGCCATTAAACGAACCAAACACACACACACACACACACACACACACGCACGCACACACACACACACACAATTGAGTGGAGTGAGGTTTCTAGGTGGAGGTGCAAGTAACGCCCTTAACTGCAGCTGCAGCAGCAGCATCAGCAGCAGCAGCAGCAGCAGCAGTCAGACGACAACTCAAAGCACTTTTGCACTGCCAAAGGCGACTTCTTTTTGTGCGCTTACACTCTACAGCAAAGGATGCTTATGCTTCGGCATACATGCCAGACATCTCGCTAAGAAGTCAGTCAGCAGTTAATGCACCAGCTGTGTGTAAAAGCAGCAGTGCAATTGGCAGCTCTTGCCTTAATGCCTTAACCTAAACACTTTGCAGTTTCGACTGGAATTTAAATCACTGTATTCTCAATTTAATGTCGATACAGAAAATATCATAGATTTACTAATTGCAGGCAAAAAAAAAACTGTATATTAAGAATATCCAAAAATATCTGAGGGTATTCAAATTAAAAAATTTCTCGCAAGGACCCACAAAAAAAAAACAATCAGACTAAACATACTAAAAAATGCACAAATATTAGAAAGAACAAGTAACAAATAGCAGGCAAAAAAATTAGAAAAAAAATGTTTGTTTTTATTAAGTTGAAAACAAGAGAGAAAAATATTTAGTTTTATTCCACCGAATTATAATATGAATGCAATGTAAGTTAAAGATAAAATGTCACCATTATATTTTGTTTAGCTTCAAAATAATAGCAACATTTTAAATTAAATAAATTTTTTTTTTCTCTTTTCTTCTTAATATAACTTTAGGCTTAATTCTTATTTCCTTCTTGCAAAAAAACCAAAGTATTAAAATGTTTCGTGCCTAGTTTAAGTGAGTCCTTGATGATATTGCCAAAAACCAAAGTTTTTAGCATATATTTATGATTTGTAATTAACAAATGAGTCAATAATAAATCAAAAAATATATTAAATTCTGTTCAATAGCTGAAATTCGCTCATTTTTATACTCTTTTCGAAGAAAATAGTATATTAAGTTTGTCCTGAAGTTTGTAACGCATAGAAGGAAGCGTCGGAGACCCCCAAAAGTTACTGCCAGTATGCTTAGAATGACAATACAAATTGATCTAGCCATGTCCGTCTGTCTGTCTGTCTGTCTGTCTGTCTGTCTGTCTGTCTGTCTGTCTGTCTGTCTGTATGTATGCAAACTAGTCCCTCAGTTTTTGAGCTATCGCGATAAAACTTTGCACAGACACTTATTATTCCAGGGGACAGCACATTGGTCGGAGCCGGCCGGATCGGATCACTATATCTTATAGCTGCCATACAACTCGAAGTCGGTTTTGGCCATATATCCCATGCTTTAGAATCTATCGCAATGAAACTTTGCACTGATACTTATTATTCAAAAAGACATCACATTGGTTGGAGCCGGCTGGATCGGATCACTATATCTTATAGCTGCCATACAACTCGAAGTCGGTTTTGGCCATATATCCCATGTTTTTAAAGCTATCGCGATACAACTTTGCACAGATACCTATTATTCAAAGAGACATCACATTTGTTGGAGCCGGCCGGATCAGATCACTATATCTTATAGCTGCTATACAACTGGCAATGAATTAAATTAAAAACGATCAGTGGTGCAGTTGGCAGAGTGAAAATTGCCTATAGGTTCGAAAAGAGTATAAAATCTTCGGCACGCCGAAGATAATCCTTCCCCACTTGTTTTCTTTAAGAATAATTTACACCTTGATTTATTGATCTAATTTTCTTATAAAGAGAAGAAAACATGAATACAATTACTTCACCTTCTTTAAGTTAGATTAGATTCAATTCGGTGTAAAAACACATCGAAAATATTCAATATTTGATACTTTGTGGAAATGAGTGTGCAGCAAACGGAGAATGTTTGAATGATATACAGTTTCAAGCTTGTATTCATCTCCAGTTTGAGTCAAATAAGCAGATAGATAGTATGTCGCACAGTAAAGTGTCTAATGCATCTCTTGGCAATCGCATTGCTATTGCCATTTAGAGTGAGTGTCATCTTTCGATGGCTGCCACACATGTAAATGTGGCATGCAACATGGGGAAAGTGTCGTGTCGCAAGTGTTGGCGACTGAGACCCGGCCAGAAGCTGATGGCAGCAGCGCATTTACAAAATCCATTTCAATCACTGTCGATCATCATTACGATCATCAACGATTCATAAGCCATTATCTTGTTAGCATTGAAGAGTGTGTCAGCTTCGCATTGTCTCGTTTTGTGTTGTTGCTGTTGTTGTTATGTTCTTATTGCTGCGCTGCTGTATCCTATTTCTTAGCTGTCCAACGCTTTTATCTACTGCTGCAGGGTGGCTGCTGGCTTGGTGGGGCTACAATTTGCACATTCTACCCCCCTGCGCCCTGCCCCCTGCCCCCTGCCCGCTGCTCCCAGTCGTCCATTTGTAATGCAATTGCCACGCCCCTGCGGCTGCACTTACGTGGCGCTAATATAGAAAAGTGAAGTGCTACGACGACGCCACTTGCAAAAATGGGGCGTGCCTCAGCCCCAAAAACGCCCACTTTTCGAGCACTGGCAGTGCGACAAATTCATTGCAGTCGCAGTCGCAGTCGCAGTCGCAGTTGCAGTCGCAGTCTGCAATGTCTGCAGCGTTTCCTTCATGGCCAACACAGTTGTCGTCGTCCTCGTTGTTGTTGTTGTTGTTGTTGTTCTGGTTGTTGTTGTTGTTGTTGCCGTCTGCCCGGCTTCAAGTGCAGCAAGTATCAGTATTTGGGTCGCCAGCGTCGACGTCGCAATTTTTTGGCATGATTCATGACCGCAGCAGCAGCTGCAGCAGCAGCAGCAGCAGCGACGCAACTTAACACTAACACAAACACAAACAGAAAGCGGGCAAAAAGCAGCGTGCAAGCAGCATAGACAGATAAAAATGGCTGAAATGGCAGCGAAAGAAAAGCGAGATAAACGCACTTGCAACGTGCCACCTAACTTTGTGGCACAGAATGGCGACGTTCTAACCATAATGGCCAACTATCGCAGCACTTGCATTTACTTTATGTTTCGGGGGCACAAAAAGCGAAAGTGTTGCAAGGGTATGCTGCTAAATACATACCCTAGCTTAATTATACCAAATTTTAGATACCAATGCAATCAGATATCGATAACTTTATTTATACTTTTTTTTATAAATCATATAATAATTAGATTGCGTGCTTGGAGTTAATAATTTCTCAAATAGTTATTACTCTCAGTGCTTAGATTCGTCTTTATACAATTGACATTATATCCTCTAAACCTTTGTCTGTTGTTCTTAATAAGTTTACCAATCGCTTCTACAGTCATTTTATCCAAATTTACTTATCATCGCCATGATATTTTATTATTTTGCCAGGCCATAATAAAATGTCGGTAATTCTCTAGCCATTCCGGCAGCCAAGATCTTCGATAGGCTTATACACTCAGAGAAAGACGCTTTTCAAAACTCAACTACAACCAAAGTAGATTTCCAGCCGCTTTGTTCTCAAAGTACTTTAATATTAAAACTAAAAACCGTTATAAGTTTTCAAATCAGTTGTTAGTGTTACAAAAATTTTTTTTTTATTTTTTTTTTATTTTTATTTGGCAAGCTACATAGGGTGTTTACCCTATTTCCAGGCCGATATAACTTTGAACTTTAAAAACCCATCTCAGTGGGGAGATGACGCTGTTATCAGCACGGGTATGCTATAATAATATTGCTATAATTTTCTAAAGAAGCCGGCCGTTCCGCGATCGGCCAAAAATAAGAACAAGATTTTTGATTAAGTGTTTAATCTCAGCTTAATTAGATAACATATTAAAGACGCTATTGAAATGAGAATATCTTTGATACCGCTTGTACTACTTGATTTGAGTAAACAAATTTCTAGTTTTTTTTGTTTTTTTTTAATGTGAGTAAAGTAACACATGAGTTATAAGTAGAAGTCCCCAAAATACCAAAAACATTTAATAGATATTTACATCATATTTAGCAGTAAAGCTTGACTGAGAAGCTTATAGTAGATACTACAGATATTTCCATATCATATCGTTATTTACGACTTGACTTCATTTCATCATCAAAGCTTCAACTGAAAATAGGGTTCAATATTTTATTATTTTAAATATTACTGTTATTATCGTGTAGCTATACTCAAAGGTATAGGATGTACTTGTGCGGCTTAGCCTTAGAGCCGTACAGCAACTTATACAATCTAATAGCATCTGCAATTTATTAAAATTGCTTGAGCGAATTGTGTGCCATAAATTCGCCACGGGCGGCTATTGTTAACCACTTGGCCTGCAACTGCTATTGTTATTGAAAATTGATGAAAATTCGCACACACACACAGAGACAGAGCAGAGACGAGAGAGAGGAGAGAGAGAGAGAGAGAGAGAGAGTGAGAGAGAGAGAGGAAGAGAGGTAAATGATGGCACTATGCGAGTTTATAAAGCGAAAGTGAAAATCGTCGACAAAAGCAATGCAAAAACTTTGCACACAGCAACAAGGGAGCAACAACAACATGCAGCTGCTCCCCGTGGAAAAGCCCTTGCGGCATTTTCGCCACACACCACAAAGAGGCTTGCACAGCTTTTCCACATGCTCCCGAAAAATGCCAGCCTATTTTTTTCATTGAAATGCGATCAGCGCTGTCGTCGACGACTTTCACGGCCAAATTCAAATTGATGTTCATGTGTGTGTGTGTCTGAGTGTGTGTGTGTGTGTGTGTGTGTGTGCAGTTGCATAAACTTTGCTTCAACATTTGCCCCGACTTAGTTTGTTAGCCAGCAAGCGCAAAAGCCATTGAAAACTTTTAGCGCTTAAGTACACTTGCGACTCCCTCTCTCTCTCTATCTCTATGTGCCTGTCTCTCTCACACCCTCTTTAATAAACTTTTCAAATGCATGATTGATGATGTTGCTACAGCCTGCCCAGCCTGCCAGCCTGCCACCTGCAACTCCTCCCACTGACCTGCACACAGTAGTTGAAAAGTTTTGCGCCGTTTTGTAAACGAGTCGCGTCCTGCAGCCAGAGTTGCCAACACGCGCTAATTGTTGTTTGAAAATGCGCCAATGTAATTACACAAATGAAAATGCATCGGGCCAAAAGGCGACGGGGGCACAGGGTGCACAGGGTGCACAGGGGGCGCAGGCATTCGCCATTCGATTTGTGTGTTGTTTACTGTAGTCCTGTGGCCTCCTGACGTTGGCAGATTGCATTCAGTTGAATTGAGTTGCGTTTGCCAGCACTGAATGCACGAATGCTCTTTGATATACAGCACTTGGTACTAGGACTCGGACTCGGACTCGTACTCGAACTCGAGTAGCCGCACAGCCATATGATGTCTGAGATGCCAATCACAGTCAGTGCTGAAAGTCTACTACTTAGCACATGCATATTTAATGTGTTTAGCTTTCGTATGCTGCTCACGTTGTCTTGCTTCGTAAGCAAAATGAGAACGATTTTATTCATATCCTGCAGTCAATTAAGCCAATAATCGATACTGACACACAGACACAAACATAGACAATGTATAGATGCTAAACAACAATTAGAGCTACATTTACACTATGTAGTTACATGTGTGCGTTGTCAAGGCGCAGATTTGCAGATTTGCACAGCTCTAATGCATATAAATATCAGATAGTATCGTAAAATGCGTTGTGCATAATTTATGCCTGCTCGTCTCTGGTGTTTATTTGAGATAATACTTTCAATTAAAAGCCTATTTGAAAATGAAAATGTGCACATTTGCGGCATCTTAATTAAACTACTTTATTATTGTTGCAGCTGAGCAGCTGATGCTATTTATGCAGTTATTTATCGGTCTTTTGTATACAATTTTCTCTGCCCAAGGCAATTTCACGCACAATTTATTTATTTAAGATTCACAGTGATGCAACATTTGCTTATTTTGTTGTGGCACTAGTCACAATTATATCCATGAATATCGTATATTATTTGAACAACTACTTTGTAGCTCTATTTTTTATATATTTTATTAGTATAGTTAATTTATAATATTAGCTTTATATATTTAGTTAAATGTATTAAATGTTTGTGATTTTTATCAGCTACAATCAGTTTAGGGAATCGAAGCTGTTTGAACATTTCTACGAATAACTGCCTTTATATACTATTTTAATCGTCTACAACAAAATATTTAAAACAACAGAATTTTAAGATTCTTAGTAATTAAATAGGTATAAAATACAATTCGGCTTGAAAAAAAAATTTAAAATATTTGGTCATCTTAATCTATTATCATAATTCATTCATTGCTTGGAAGACAATCAATAAATAAATAAAAATAATAGCATCGCACAAAAGTTTGAGAAATATGCCATCTAATTTTGCTAGTCATGGCGTATGCGTAATATTTTTGACTCTGACGATCTAAAGCTATTTAAACGTATAAACGTTTTATAAGAGTTCACAACTCTTTAGTTTCGGAAGTAGTCTAAGGCCACTTAGAAATCACTGCGTAAAGTGTAGATGCAAAGTGATTGCACAATAATAATAAGCATGTATAGATTATGTTGTACTTCAGTCACTAATTGGCAACAGCTGCTGCTGCGTCAAGTACAATTGAATTGCGCTGAGTGTAGCTATAGTGCCACAGATTCTTAGTGCAACTCCGAGCTAATGGCGTAGACAAGCAGCTACCTCTTGGCAGATAATATGTTGCTTGAATTGGTAATGAGCCCTTTGCAATTTGCAATCAATTCAAGTTGATATTTAATAAGATCCCTTTTGCCAGTGTACGGACTGCGGCACTCAGCTGAAGTAGCCTCTCGACTGCCGGAGAGAGAACAAGAGAGAGTATGCGAGGAGCTATCACAATCTGTGCGGCGCAATTGGACTAGTTTTGTTTGTTGGCCAGCACAAATTACATTTGGAGTTGCATTTGCAATGCATTTGTGTAATTTTTGCGTATTTAGCTTTTCGCTTTAACTTGCAACATGCAACATGCGGCATGCGAAATGCGAAATGCGACAGTGTGCGCGTATTGTTGCATGTTTGCCAGCTGCAAACGCCATCAAGTTGCCAGTTGCCAGTTGCCATTTGGCTGATTTGGCCTGCCATCAAATTAGGTTATACGCTGTGCTGCATCGCAGTGGAGTGGATTGTGGTTGGGGATCGGGTGTTTGGGGTCGGGTGCATGGGGTCGGGTGTCTGGTGTTGTTTTATAAAGGACATTCGTCGACGCGGCCAATGCGTTTTGATAAATGAAGTTGTTGTCTCTGTTGTGTCGCTGTTTCTGACGCTGCGAGTCGAGTGGTCTGCCAAATGAGCCCAGGCTGACGCTGTCCAACTGCTACCACCCCCGCCCCCCTTGCCACGCCCCTCCTCCGTTGCTGGCCCGCCACTTGTGCAATTTTAAGACCCGGCAAAAGAACTGCAATGCCACGGAGCAGGAAGTATGACAAACCGCAAAGTAAGACGATTCATGACAAAAACAAAAAAACAAGCCGAAATATATATAGCAACAAAAATGAAGCAAAAGCATTGCAAAACGGATTTTTCCGACTGTGCAGCACTCTGTTTGCAGTCTACTAAATACTGTTATGTTAGTTAAAAACTAAAGCATTTAGCACTCTCACCAATTCCTTGATTTGCCAATTCAATTAGTATATCTGCCAAGTCAACTGACATCGAAAATCCATAACGTAAAATTATTCTACATCATTATGAATGAATGAATTGCAATTGAAATCATGTATACAAATATTAATAATAAGACTGCGCCACAATTTTGTGGAGTGGGTTTCAGCAAAAGTTTCGGCAACTAACCTAGCATAGATATAGTAATTCATTTTTGGTAACCATTGCACTAAAATACTATATTTGCCATATACAATATATATACACTTTGCAAAAAAACAAGGGAACTTATTTTTAATTATGATTAACTTGTGACAGTGTACATAATTTATTGTTTATTTATATTTAGATTGTCAATTAATTAGTAAAAAAGCCTAAAATTTGAAAAATATTTAAATATTTTAAATAAGAAATTGATTTCCGGAATAGGTTAAGTTCTGGGGCTATTAATAAGATAAGCATTGGTCCAACATTTGTTGCTAAGATTGAGTAAAACCTAGAGAAGCCCAAGCAAACCAATTATAGGTATTTCAAATTTGTATAAATAATTTATAACAATATTTCTGTAACACTAAGATTTAGATTGTTGATTTTTAAGAATATTCAAAGTTAGCACATTTTCACAAGAATATAATAGAATGGCGTTCTGCACTGAGTGTACCTGTATGAGCATACATATTCAATCATATATATATCATATACATAATATCATATATATATAATCATGGATGTTTTTTAGGGTTGAGCTACCTCGCAGATTATTGGCAGTAAATAAATCATTATATTCTTTTTGATTAAGGACTTTCACTGAAACTGTTAATGCCACTGTATAATATTATGTATTCATATTATACAACTATAAAAACTGTAGTCTCTGGTCAGGGAGCAACTCATTTTGCCTTCTGGCACAGAGTATGCCAGAGAAACAGAAGCATAGAGACTTGAACGGAAATGACAAAAACGAGCTGTGACTGTGACTGCGATGACGACGCTTCCAGCTTGCAGCTTGCAGCTTGGAGCTTGGAGCGTGGAGCGCAGCTGAAATTCGCATTTATCTTCAAGTTGCGTTTCCTTTTTTCTTGCCAGTGTCTGCATATTTATTTAGTTTTTAGTTTTTTGTCGCAGTTCTCCTTCTCTCACTGAAAGCAGTTGAGAAATGTGTTGCCTGCTTTTAGGCTGATTTTATGCCATTCTCGCTTAAGCACTGTGGCAAGTGTCGCCATTTGCAAGTGCACGAATGCAACGAGTCGAGTCGTCATACCACCCCCCACACACATACACATCTCTGTGCCTGTGGAATTGTTTGTCTTAGTTGCTGGCTGGCGGCGCAGCACGCATGCATTTTTCATACGGGACAACGCGACTGGCCGCCAACAAGCAGGTCCACTTGGACAGCGAGCGGAGGACTGGGGCGCAAGTTGTAAGGACTAAGGACAGCGCCCTCGCCTGCTGTTGTCATGTGGTGGCTGCTGGCTGTGTATCCTGCGGCATTTCATGCGAATTGCTCGTCGCCTTTTGTTGCTCTAGCCCCATGCATAATTTGATGACAGCACTCCCCCGTTGGCGGTAGAGCAGCTAAATTATGAGTGAATCTTTTGGCCCGAAGTTTGCCAAAACACCTGCAGTACCTCTTAATGGATTATTATAACTTATAACAGCTGCAGCGAAGCTAACTTTAAGCAGTGCAACCAGCCCCGTTTAACACTAGCCTGGCCACAACACGCCAGCTTCCATAATGTAATTTCATTTAATTTAATTTAGTTTCGTCTCAACTCATTTTGCACATCCACCCACAAGTAGCTGCCGGGTGGCCCCCCAAACGCCCTCTAAAAATCATCGTCAGGCATCGCCACAGGCCCCAGCACGGAAGGCAACAGCAACAGCAACGGCAACGGCTACGGCTGCGGCTGCGGCTGCACTCGCCGCTCCTTAGGGCCTCATGCATATTCAAAGAGCATTTCATGAACTCATAAGCACGCCACTCGCACCAGCACCTGAATCCGAATGAGGAACAGCACAAGTTGCCCAAACTCGCGCAGAGCTGCTGGAATTCGAAATACCCTTTAGTTGGCAATTCGTCAGTCTCAATATCAGTGGTTTGATCTTATCGAATATTTAACCATCGATAAAATAATTATAGCATAATAATTCAAAAATAATAAAAGCATATAAGCTTTGAAACGGAATTCATTTAATAATGTCGACACAGAAAAACAATCAAAATAATGAATTACAATGAAAATTATGTATTCGAATTTAAATCCGAAAAGTTGTATGGTATATGAAAACCTTCAGTTATTCGGGCTTATCAGGTCCTTTGGGATGTGCAAAAATTTTGAAACGAAATTTTCAAAAAAATAAACATATCATCTACGCCACTAGATAATCGATAAATATCGATAGCGATTTGAAAACATGCCGACGTTTTCGGAGCAAAGCCAAATTTTTACTTTTTTACTAACATGCATGCTTGTATATTTAGTCATAAAATCTCAATCAAGAGTTGGCAAAATTTGAAATATGATTCATTCTTAAAAGTAAACTATAAATTTATTAAATATAATTCCAAAATCGAAGTTAACGAAAATATAAAGTGTCTGGGGGTATATAAAGTGATAATTGACTCAACATTTATTCCAAGCAATAGAAAATAAATCTAATCAAACCAAATTAGAGAACATTAAAAGTTAAAAGAAATAATAAATAGCAATTCTAATTTAAAAACGAATTTGAATAAATTGGCTCAACATTAGCTCAAAGGATGGCAAACCCCCAATCAAATCAAACCAAATATACAAATGTGCTAGGTTAGAGTGTTAGGTGCGTATACTTAATATTAATTCACTCTCTCTCGACAATGCTATTGCCATTGATGGAACTACTTTGCGAAAATGTTAGAGATGCTAAAGTCTGTCGTCGTTGGATGTGTACAGGGTATGACAACGAGCAGCATGCCGAGCGGACCAATCTGTGGTTTTGGCCAGGCTGATGGCTGTTAGCTGTTGGCTGTAGGCTGTTGGCTGCCTGTTTTCGACTGGTGTCCGGGGCGTTGGCCCGACATTGGCTGGCTGGCAGGCTGTCTGCTGCCTTTGTCCCCGCATTGATCAATGTTGACATTGACTCATGGCCCAGCCGCCCCGGCAGCAGCAACAAAGTAATGATAACAGGCTCAAGCGATATCCCCCGCTGTTGTTTATTGATCGATGATGGAGGCCTAGCACATGAGCAATACTGTCGAGTGGGCGTGGCAGCTGCACAATGGCATTGGCAAACAATTACGAGAATTATGGGCTTGATATGCCAAACAGCACGCCATCATCCACAAACACACACACACACACACACACACACGCACAGCATCATAGATACATTTGGTAGGAGATTTGCGCGACTTGGCCAAACAAAATGAATTATGAATAAAGCCATAAAAACATCTTACAAATGAGAGAGACTGAGGCCGAGTGTAGGCAACATTTGCACACGCTCCGATACACTTACGCTTACATTGACATTTACATTTGCCGAGACACAGATACGCTCATACAGATACCGTTAGAGATACAGCTACAGCTACAGCTACAGATACAGATACAAGTTCACAGCGACAGCGGATTCGCATGACTGGATGCGCATAAAGTGACAGTTACAATTTTGTCATGGCGGGCAACGTAAGCAGTTAGTTGTAACCAGCTACCCGTTAGCCGAACCACGCTCTCAAGTTGTTGTTGTTGTTGTTGTTGTAAACATACATACATATGTATATAGATGGCAGCGCATCTGCCAGATACTCAGATACTTTACGCCTGATATGCTGCAACTCATTTTGCATTGCATTTTTATGCACCACAAAGTGTGCGGCAGGTGGAACTGTGCAGGAGGGTGGGTGGGCATGGGTGTGGGTGTGGTGGTGGTGGTGGTGGTTGTGGCTCTCCGGAGTTGGGGCTACAGCAGAGCCATCTGCTATTTGTATTTGTTTATCAAAGCGCGAACTTTTCTCCGAGCTGCTGTACAAATTTGTTAGCAGCTGCACTTGAGAGCTGCCTGCACGCATGTCTCTCTGTCTATGTGTGCGTGTGTGTGTGTGTGCGTATGTGTGTGTGTGTATGTGTGTGTGTGTATTTAATACTTCATATCTTGTGCAACGCAATATTACAGTTTACAACTTGCCTCTTTGGTCTTGTCAGCTAAATTTGCACATAGCGTTGCAACTTTGTTCTGCTTTGATGTGGCTGTGCACTGAACAAAATATTTAGATGCTCAATATCATAAATATAATATTACATATACTATATACCATACTTACCATGCCAGCACTGAGATTCGTCACTGTTATATTTCTATATGTTTCTCATTTCCACAAGTAAGTCTAATTTTGACCAGAGTCTCTCATCTTTTCATTTCAATCGTTTTCAATTTTTAATATTTTCATCTAATTTTACTTTTTCAAAATTAAAAATGCTTGGGTTTTTCTGAGCCTATCAGAAATTTAACTTAAGTATTTGTTATTCATTTCTAATTTGTTCTTTTTTTTAAAACATTTTAAATTATTAATAAATATTAAAATTATTTAATTGTATGTTTATTCTTTCACAATTTTGTATGTGGATAGTTTTTTAGTCGATGTTAAAATAATAAATAATATTTGTATTGTTATAGTATATACCATATGATTAGTAGATATTCTGAATGATTAACGCAAATTATTATTTGGCACAGTTCGTTTATAGATAATACTACTTATTTCACTATTTGTTCTAGCAAGGTTCTCAACACATTTATTTTCGAAGGTTTCTCAGTCTGCTTTCTAAAACGAAACCATACTAATTGATCAAATTCACCAGATATAAAAATATATTTTACACACACAAAGATCTATTATCATGTTGATATTTGTAACGTTTGATAACGCTAAGCATTTTGGTGTCGAAATCATATATTCAAATAATATGCTTTGTATTAAATTGAAAATGGTGTTTGACAAAAAATATAAATATTTAAGCTGAGATTCAGCTCATTCCAATCGTTTTTTTCGGTGCATGTGTGTGTGTGTGTGTTGTTGTTGTTGTTGTTGTTGTTGTTGCAGTTGGTGTGCAATGCCATTCAGCTGGCTGAATGCATAAATGGTGACTGTATTTCTCGAGCATTGGGGACAGCTTTAAGGCAACAAAACAAATGCAAATCGTCGAAATCGTCGTAATCGTGCAAATCCAGCGACGAGCACTGACTAATTGATCCACTCAGGTGGTGCTTTCTTGACCTGCCCATCCAGCTGTCAATTGAGCGCCTTACTTAGCCAGCTGGTTGTCAAGCTGTCAGCGCGGCATTCGACATTCATTCGATGGCCATTAGCCGGGCTCCATTACCGCTGGTCTTTAACGAGCCATTGATTTTGAGATGTACCCGGCACTTGCATTAACTCGGCGATAACTGGCAATAACTTTTCATTTGTCGTCCTATCTCTGTCCCTGTCTCTGTCTCTGTCTCTGTGTCACCTGCCTGGCTCAACATAGCCAGCTTTCGTCCTGCTGCGCCTGCAGCTCCGTTTGCTGACAACCGCCAATTGCTCATTTGTCTTCCAGGCACTTGCGTGTGCGGCATTTAAGAGCCGCAAAGTGCGCGCCATGTCTAACGGTACAAACAAATCAATTTGCCATAATCATCAAGTAACACACACAAGCGGCAGCACCCAATAAATGAACAGCCCCCCTCGCAAACCACCCAGCTGCCCACTTCATCTTCCACTTGTAACATTCGCCTTTTCCATGTGCTGTGCCGAGTGACAGACAGACAGACAGGCAGACAGACAGACAAGCTGGCTCGGTCAGGAGTAGGATGCGTGCACACTCAGTGCAATTACACACTCTGATTGACATACTGACACATACACATACAAATGCACACACACACACACACACACACACACACACAATCACACACACACACATGCACAGCTATCTTTTGAGAGTTGAATTGGTCGCTTCCCTTGCAGGCAGCGACACGAATTCGCAATTAAGTGATTTTATGGTCGCGTATTTCAATTTATTGCCAATCGGGCGTGCCTACCCCCCAAGTGCCCCAAGTGCCCCAAGTGCCCCGAGTGCCCCACCAGCCACCATACCATACCATATCCCCCACCCCCCGTGGATGCCACGTCGCCCTTGCCATGTTGACATTGACATATGCGGGTTTGGGAACGTTGCAAGGCGCAGTTTTTTAACATTAAGCGATATTAGATTTATGGAGCACACACATTGCGATTTCGCTCTCCCTCTCCCCCTCCCCTCCCCCTCCGTCCCTCACTCTTTCGCACTCGCACACTCTGTCGCTGTCTCGCATCACCCACTTCGGTTATTCATTCGATATTGGCGGTCGCTGCTGTTGTCAATGGCTGCACTTCCGTTTCCGCCATCCGCTCGATATATGCTTGTATGCGCGCGTGTGTGTGTGTGTGTGTGTGTGTGTGTGTGTGTGTGCGTTATCTTGTCAGGGAGCGCTTCGACTTGATTACGTTGTCATTGCCAACTAAGCCCCACAATAACTTGGTAAAAACGCCAACACATCGCATCGCATCGACTCACACACACACACACACACGCACACACACGCACACACACACACATACATAAATACGTGCGTCTCTTGTCGCTTTTCGCTTGTCAGTCGCCTGTCAGTGGCAATTATGCAATTATTACACCAGCCACACATTTTGGCTTCCCATACTGTTTTCATAAGGTAATGGTCTTTTGAATCACAGTAGACTATATTCGGATTGATATTTTGGTAAAGGTACCTTTTCGTTCAGCTCGAAATCAAACCAGAGAAACATTTTTTGCATTACTCGCTCGGCTATGGATTAATCGTAAAAGAGGGTCGAACAAATTCTACAAATTATCCGATTCATTCCTTAAGTAAAATCGATAGCTGGATCCGAAAATTAAGTTACTTCGAAAACATATTTTGACAAATTTGAATATCTCCTTTTTATGAAAAGTAAGTAGAAATGCTATCAACTACCAGGACATCACTTTCACATCGGAATCTTCTATATATAGCAATGAGAAGGATAGGAAATAAATGTATGTTGTGAATAACTTTGCAATGGCGTTTTTATTGCAATATGGAGAAATTGCATTCATTATCATCTTTCTGGTCGGATTTTGGCATTTTTTCTACCGCTTTAATTGTTTCTTCACATAACGGATTTTCTTCAGTGTTCTCAAACACTTCATTCTGTTGGGTGTTATTGTTATGTTGATTGCACTTCAATGGCAGCATGTTCAAAATTTCTTCGAGACGCTCCATACGATCCAGCAAATTCGAGAGTCTTACACAATAATCCTCCACATTGCATATCTCACCACTTTCCGCCATATTAAAAGCTCTTTTAAACGGTTTTTTTGCACAATACAAATTTAGGAGTTTTTTGAATAGTTGGTTTACGTTTAAGAATCGAAATACATAATTAGAAATGCAAAGCTGATACGATGGAAATAACCTCTGGAATATGGTTACATGAGTTTTACCATGCAAGTCTCAGCAGGACTAGAAAAGTTCATTATTTAGTGTTTGAATTGAAAACATTTGTACATTCCATATTGCTTATTACTCTTTGAACAAATTCAAAAAATATTGATGTCAATCTTTGCTATTTCCCCTTTACTTTTATACACTCATAACTAGATTTTGTGTTATTCTGAAAACCAACATTATAATTGTCTTGGCATTTCGCATCTAGTCATAAGTATAAGTTCACGCATTATCCCTTCAGATAAAATTTTTTGATAGCTCGCCCCGTTAAAAAAGAGAAGCGCTTGAGCCAATACACTTTGACATGTGAGTTGTCATAAATTATATTGCTGGTCACTTTATTCCTTAATGGCCTTCGGAATTTGTTTCATTTTTTTGTTTTGTTTCGCAAATACTCAATTTGCGTCCCATATTGTTTAGACTCGCCTTTCATTCATTTGGTTTTCTTTGTTTTGTTGTATTTGCGGGCTCATCAATTCATTCCCACGGCCCTGCTCATCCATAATTCAGCTATCAGTCGGCTTGCCTTAGCTTTGGAAATTTATGGAAGTTTTTATGTTTGGCCCGAATGCATTCAATTTTTTTTTTTTGTTTGCAACTTTAATAAAAGGAATATGTACCGATAAACTGACAAAATGTGTATGTGTAGATTTATGATGCTCTTAAAATAGCTACAGGGTATATGGTAATCAAGTGTACTCGACTAAAGAGCCTTTACTTAGTTTAGTTGTTGCTGCCCCCAAAACCGTGCCACGCAATGTTGCTAAGTAAGCTGCTGCTGCTGTGGAGCTGATGCTTTCATTTTGCCACAGCAAGTAAGAATGCTTAAGTCGCCAACTTGACAACTGGAAGATACCCTGTATTCACTCAACAGAACAACTGCAACAAATTCAACTTTCACAAATTCACTTTTGATGTTATGAAAGCTATACAAGACAAATATATGTAGCTATAGTTTTCTAAGAATAAGATACTATTTGAGATTACTAAAGTATTTGTTATTCCCAAGAACAGAGGCTCTAAGAAATAATCGGAAAAGTGTAAAATAAATATTAAATAAATAATATACGTATATATTTTATTAAGTTTGAAGAAAATATAGCTATGACAGCTGTAAATCTATGCAAATTTGATAGGCTAACTTAGAAAAAAAAATGTAATAATAGTAATGTAATTATTTTCTAGAATAAGCATAGAAATGCGAAATTTTTAAAATATTTTTGAATTTTAAACAAGTTTGTTTTAAAGAGGGCAAACAATGTTAGTAACCGAAAGTAGACGCTTTACTGGGTATAGATAACGTATTCAGTATTTATTTAGTTTCAGCTGCCTTCTTTTGTCACTGATGGAATATGCCCGCCAGAGCACTTTATGGCCACAGGGTATCGTATAAAAATGGAAGCCAGCTGCTGCTTGCAACGCATAAATGCTAAAAGTGTTTCATGTTTTTCGCGTGTCAATGATGCCAAAAGACACACACACAAACACACACACACACACACACACACACACACACACACACACACACACGCACTCGCACATTAGCGTGGGAAGCTGGTCTATGGCGTTGGAGCTGGGTTGTTGTTGTTGTTTTTTTTTGTTGAATGTGGGCGTGGCACTGAATGGCGGCGAACACACAAGTTCAATATGCGCGCCCGACTCGTTAGGAATGCTTTAACTATGTGAACGATAGCATTGATACTCACCGCTCGCTCCTCGACTTCTGCTTGCCATTCTCTGTGTGTGCGTGTTTCCGACGCTTTTCGCTTCCGTTTCGAGTTCTACAATCTCCGCCCTCTCTCTCTTTCTCGGGCCTATGGCGCACATTAGCGCTTTGCTGCCAGCGGAATCCAGCCAGAAGTTCCGGATACAGCTAGAACGTACTTTTACCCAGCCACGCCCACCGCCCCCCGTCGCCCCGTCCTGCGTACATGAAGCCAGTGTCATTAGAAACTTTTGCTGCGTGTCGATTTGACGCAGAGGCCAACATTTTGACACATTTGGAGGGGCTCTGAATGAACGTGGGAGTCGTGGGGGCTTTGGGGTATGTGGGATGCGGGATACGGGATGCGGGATACGGGATGTGGGGAGTCCTTGCAGTGCAAGCTTGTCTTGTTTTTGACGCATGGCCATAAAAAATGATGATGGGGATCATGCACGTGCTCACGCTCAATTCATCAGGCAGGACGCAACACCTACGACAGCAACAGCAAGGATAGTGCAGATGGAGAATAAGGACAAGCGCCGTCCCCCCGGAGTGGTGATGAAAGCGAGGCGAGGAACTGCTCGGATAGTTGATGGGCGTCACTGACACTCTGCAAAAATATTGCCATTTAAGCTCCGGACGCATTTACGTCTGACTGGTGCACAACTATTGTGTGGAGTGGGCAGAGGGGCGGTGGGAGTCGGGAATCGGGAATCGGGAACCGGTTGTACACCTGGCAATCGGCCAGTTTCAGTTTGATTGCCGTTGAATGGTCCACAGATTGGATGCACCCAGTATGACCGAGCGGAAGAGGCATGAGTGAATGAATGACTGCGGTCGATTGCATTTGATGGCAAATAATTGCTGCTGCTCGTCTAGATGCACATAGATACACATACATTCGCAGATCTCAATACATATGAATACAAATGCACGGATGGCTCCTATATTAAATGCATGAATGACAAAGTGCATATTAATGGCGTTATACAAGTGAACACAAGTATTTCTCAAGTGGCAAAAATATGAACATAAACTCAACAAGGTATTTCTCATTGATAAAGCTCTGCATGAATGTGAAAAGATTCACACTTAAAACCATTTAGCTATTCACAAAGAATTAGGAAGCTATACTGCAGAAATATATATTATTATATTTATGCAGCTCCTTATGCTCATAAAAGATATTTAATACAATTTTCTATTTTTAAATGTATATGAACAAATATATTTCTTAGCTATATGCATAGTCGACTACTTTTCGTATTCAACCTGTCAATTGACTAAACTTAATGCCGATTTTTCACTGTCCCAATAATAAGAACATTTCGTTTTCACAATGCACTTTTTGCAGCCAAAACATTGTCTCAGATAAAAGCGATCTGAAACTCCAACTTGCATATACATATATGCACTATGGCTTAGATAAATAGAACTAGTGAGGAAGGATTATCTTCGACGTGCCGAAGATTTTATACTCTTTTCGAACATTAAGCCATTTTCACTCAGCCAACTGCCCCACCGAAATATTTAATGACGCATATCTATGCTATTTATAACTCAATCGATTTGAAATTTTTAACATTGATGAGTTATAAGTATATTCAAGTGTTTAAGGAAATTTAAGGCGATAGGTTTGAAACGATCGGATTTATGACCAAAACCGACTTCCAGTTGTATGGCAGCTATAAGATATAGTGGTCTGATCCGGCCAGCTCCGACCAATCTGCTGTCCCCTTTAATAATAAGTCTCTATGCAAAGTTTCATCACGATAGCACAAAATCTAAGGGACTAGTTTGCATACATACAGACAGACAGACAGACAGACAGACAGACGGACATGGCTAGATTAATTTGTTTTGTCATTCTAAGCATACTGGCAGTAACTTTTGGGGGTCTCCGACTCTTCCTTCTATGCGTTACAAACTTCAGCACAAACTTAATATACTATTTTCTTCGAAAAGAGTAAAATTAACATTTCTGTTGTCCATTTTGGAAATTCAGCAAAGACTTTGGTAAAAACGAAAGCTAGATTTCGCTTCCTTTGAGAGTCCTTTGCCCACTGCAGCACCATGGGAGACACAATTTCCAAAAACAAACGCCTTGATAGATAATTTGCTCAGATAATGTAATATTTATTTACTTAAGATTCCATTGAGCTACTGTTGCTGTCAGATGTGCTAGCATAAAATTCGCTGCTGCTCGTACTACTTTCGTTGTCGCTGTCATCCTGATCCATATCTGAGCCCATGGGCTGGTCATCATTGCCCCAGTTCAGCAGCTGCTCGTTAGCTGCTAGGTTCTCTGCTGCCAATGGTGTTCCTACCATACTGCTGTGGGATAGTGAATTAGAATATAGCGAAGGACTTTGTAACTTTCTTACCTGTGTGTCTCAAGTGATGCTGTTGAGCTGTCAGGACTGTCCGGATTGTCAGGATTGTCAGGGATGTTGTTCACGGTTCCTTCTGTTGTATTACTATTCAAATCAGTTTCAGTAGGTGCCCCCATGGGTGGTCCATTACCATGCCAGATGGCACCATTATGACGCACAATGGGACGTCGCTGGTTCCCCTCGAGCTGTCCACCATTGGTTGGCGGCTCTGCCATATTGCTGTGGTATTAGGAATCCAATAGAATATACCAACTTTTACCAACTATTCGAATTTGTCACTTTGTTACTCACTTTGCCCAAATAAACTAAATAAAAATTTTAAGTCCGTACTCTACGACAATTTCTAGTCGAGAAACGATTGGAGACTGAGAAATGTTATTTAATACAAGTCCATGTTGAAAAACCTTTAGACGAGCATGTCAGTGATATTGTGATCCGACAAAAGTTTTATCAACCTTCAACATGTTTACGCGAGCCTATCGATAACAACAAAAAAGCTCGCCGAATACAACCCTGCACCGAATCGGCAGCAGACAAAAACATCATTTAATATCCAATGCGTTACACAGCTCGTAATAAAATTAAATTATCAGCTGATTTTTTTTCTCTTCATGTGCCACTAATTAATTTACATTTTATTTATAGGTGACAGTTAAATTATAGAGCCAATTTCGGTTGCAGCTCAAACAGAAAGAATAATAATAAAGCAATAAACTGCACCAACCATTAAAATAAAAAAAAAATTATAAAAAAAATATCCTGTTGCGCCTAATTGAGGATGTGTCAATCAGTAGGAAAGAGTATTGATTCCTCTTTAGAGGCTCCTGTTTAGGATTTGGTCCCAAGCAAGGTTCAAAGCAGTGTTTTTATAACATTAAAATCAGAGACCAGAAGGATTATAGTTATAATTATGAATGGACATTGAAATACGACTAATCATAAAGGACCAAAAAAAAAAGCAGACATAGCTTATCTAATCAAATAAAAATAAGTGGGTTTTATTCTCTTTTTGAACCTTTAGGTAATTTTCACTCTGCCAACAGCACCACCGGAATATTTAATGATGCATATCTTTGCTAATTATAACTCTATCGATTTAAAATTGTAAACATCGATGAGTTATAAGGATGTTCAAGTGTACAAGGAAATTTAAGGCGATAGCTTTGAAAATATCGGATATATGGCCAACACCGACTTCCAGTTGTACGGCAGCTATAAGATATAGTGGTCCGATCCGACCGGTTACGACTAATGTGCTGTCCCTTTGCAAAATAAGTCTCTGTGCAAAGTTTTATCACAATAGCTCAAAAACTAAGGGACTAGTTTGCATACATACAGACAGACAGACAGACAGACAGACGGACATGGCTAGATTAATTTGTTTTGTCATTCTAAGCATACTGGCAGTAACTTTTGGGGGTCTCCGACGCTTCCTTCTATGCGTTACAAACTTCAGCACAAACTTAATATACTATTTTCTTCGAAAAGAGTAAAATTAACATTTCTGTTGTCCATTTTGGAAATTCAGCAAACACTTTGGTAGCGAAGGACTTTGTAACTTTCTTACCTGTGTGTCTCAAGTGATGCTGTTGAGCTGTCAGGACTGTCCGGATTGTCAGGATTGTCAGGGATGTTGTTCACGGTTCCTTCTGTTGTATTACTATTCAAATCAGTTTCAGTAGGTGCCCCCATGGGTGGTCCATTACCATGCCAGATGGCACCATTATGACGCACAATGGGACGTCGCTGGTTCCCCTCGAGCTGTCCACCATTGGTTGGCGGCTCTGCCATATTGCTGTGGTATTAGGAATCCAATAGAATATACCAACTTTTACCAACTATTCGAATTTGTCACTTTGTTACTCACTTTGCCCAAATAAACTAAATAAAAATTTTAAGTCCGTACTCTACGACAATTTCTAGTCGAGAAACGATTGGAGACTGAGAAATGTTATTTAATACAAGTCCATGTTGAAAAACCTTTAGACGAGCATGTCAGTGATATTGTGATCCGACAAAAGTTTTATCAACCTTCAACATGTTTACGCGCGCCTATCGATAACAACAAAAAAGCTCGCCGAATACAACCCTGCACCGAATCGGCAGCAGACAAAAACATCATTTAATATCCAATGCGTTACACAGCTCGTAATAAAATTAAATTATCAGCTGATTTTTTTTCTCTTCATGTGCCACTAATTAATTTACATTTTATTTATAGGTGACAGTTAAATTATAGAGCCAATTTCGGTTGCAACTCAAACAGAAAGAATAATAATAAAACAATAAACTGCACCAACCATTACAATAACAAGTAAGAGTGCTCTAGTCGGGAGTGCCCGACTACGAGATACCCTGAACCCAGTCCTTACAATCATTCGTACTACTCTAAACTCACACATGCTGCAGTGCAAGCAGTACAAGCAGTGCCAGCGGTTTAAGCAGTTAGCTTGCTCTTTCGCTGAGCCCCACACAATGGAAAGTTAAATCTTAAATAACTTCTGTGTTTATTGTCCGATCATATTGAAATTTTTGGGGCAAACAATTGTCGATAATATGTGTTACCAAACCAAATTGCAAGGTCGTACCTTCAAAAATGGGTTTTTTTAACTTTTGGGGGGATTGGGGGTTGGTATCCAAAAAGTGAAATAATTGTTACATGTGTATGCTATTCGAGATTATACATGTCAAATTAGGGGCCTCTAGCTCTTATAACTTGTAAGTTATATCCAAAAAACGCTGGTCTGAAATCGAAATTTATCGATAACTTTTGAACGGGACGAGCTATCGATAAATTTTAATAAACTTGATCTGTCCCGGGATTAGGAGAACTTATGTTCCAAATATGAAGTCTCTAGCTCTTGTAGTCTCTGATATCTCGGTGTTCATACAGACGGACAGACGGACAGACAGACAGACAGACAGACGACCAAAGTTAATATACTATTTTCTTCGAAAAGAGTATAAACAGCTGAATTTTCTAAGGGTATATTAAATTTTTAGTCACACAGAAAATATTTAGAATGCCATTTTAATAGTAGAAAACATAATAAATACCACCGCACCAACACTTGCTTATAACTCTACAAAGGTTTAATAATTGCATAATTCTACAAAATTGCAGACGAAGTACTTAAATAAATATAAATATGCTAACGAGCATTTTCTTGGAAATATCTGACTATGTTAGTTGAGTGCTTTTAGTATTTGTGTGAGAATGCCAAGTGCTGAATATTAGCGCATTTTGAAATAAGTACTTTGATGGTAAAGGCATCAATATACTCGCAAATTAGCTGAGTACGTTGATTCAGTCAAACACATTTATTCAAATGCCTATTGAGTGTGAAGTGAATACACTGGACAGTTCGACTTAACCACAAGTTGCAAATTATTGCTGCATAGCACAGCACATCCATGAATGTCAGTTAAATATATTCACTTGATTTGCACACCTTAGTTCACTGCAACTAACCTCAGACAGATGCTCAAAGCGGCCACGAAAAGGACAAAAGGACGCCACTTCATACGGTCAATTCCGTTCAATGTGTGTCCATCAGCGCAATGAGATGGAAATCAGCTTGGTCAGCATTTCGATTGCCAAAACCATACCCTCCCCTCCTCCCCCATTCCCATTCCCACCCATTCCCACCCATGCCCACCCATTCCCTACCCAGCCCACCCGTCCCTTGGCAACCAATTGGTTAACCGTTGGAGGACCGTTTGCAATCGCCTCAAACACGCTTAAAATTATTCATATTTTTGTTCGCCATTCACGCTTTTTGCTTCTCGTGTTATTCGTGTCTGCACCGAAAAAAATTTGTATTTGTATTTGTATTTTTTTCAAATTAAAAAACATATTATTTTGTGATTGTTAAATATTATTTTGACACGTTATCAAACTGATATGTAAAAATATCAACATGACTTGACGATAGGCCTTTTTACGTATTTTATGGCTGGTAAATTGCATAAATTACTGTCCAAAAACAACAAGCAGGCATTGAAAGTTCCAAGTTCAAATCACATTCATTAATTTTTCAAATTAAATTATAATATAACATAGTATAATATATAATATGATCTATGCATCATACACTTTTGTATCTTATACCCAAATATATATAAGAAAAATAGCATTTTTTTTATTTTCTAAAAAATCAGATTGATATGTTCAAACAACAATTGGCCATTTTTCATTAAGAAACAAGTAAGAGTGCTCTAGTCGGGAGTGCCCGACTAGGAGATACCCTTACATTCATATTAATCTATCAGTGTGTATACATACATGTAATTGAAAGTAAAATCTTAAATAACTTCTGTGTTTATTATCCGATCTTTCTGAAATTTAGGACATAACATTGGCTATAAAATGTGTGACCAAACCAAATTGCAAGGTCATAACTTAAAAACTGCGTTTTCTCAACTTTTGGGGGGATTGTTGGCTGGTATCCAAAAAGTGAAATATTTTCGAGATTATACATGCCCAATTTGGGACCTCTAGCTCTTATAACTTTCAAGTTATAGCCAAAAAACACTGGTCTGAAATTGAAATTTATCGATAACTTTTGAACGGGACGAGTTATCGATAAAATTAAGCAAACTTGTACTGTCCCGGGACTACGAGAACATATATTTCAAATATCTCTAGCTCTTACTGTCTCCGATATCTGCGTGTTCATACAGACGGACAGACAGACAGACAGACAGACAGACGGACATGGCTAGATCGACTCGGCTGTTGAAACTGATCAATAATATATATTTACTTTATATAGTCGGAGATGCTTCCTTATGCCTGTTACATACTTTTGCACAAAACCATAAAACCCTTTTTACCCATTTTTAATGGGTTCAGGGTATAAAAAGTCACTTTGAGTGCGATTTCTTATCAACATTTTGGTTCAGTGTATGTATGTGCTTTTCATAGTTCTGTTTTTGCCACGCATGGCTAGCGGAACTGCGAATGGGAATTGAACGTGTTTGTGCTCCCAATGCGACGGCGTCGTCGACTCTCGACTTACGACTCTCGACTGTCGACGACTGTTGGCGATGGCCGCCAAATGGCCACCTAGTGCTCCTAGTGGCAGTGACTGGCTGCACCTTGCGGCCGCAGCGTTGCAAATACCACAGCTCTAAGGGTCTGTGCACTCGACGTATGCCGAACAACAACAATAGCAGTCAGCAGCAACAACAGCAGCTGCAGCAGCAGCAGCAGCAGCAACTGAATGCGGCCAGTTTGTCAGGCACAGTCACTGCCACAATCGCAATGCCACAACACGAGGCAATGGCCAGGAGGCTCTCTCGCCCACATTTCGGCATTGTTTGACGCAGTGTTTTATTATTCATGTTGCCAACCCCCCCCCTCCCCCCACCCCCTTATCACCCGCATTTCCACGGCATGGGAACGCTGCAGTTGCACTTGCGAATTCCTGCACTTTTTTTGTGTTTTGGGTTTTGCAGCCAGTTATCATGCACATGCATTCACAATACATGCGTGTAAATTTCAAGCGTTTAAAAAGTCAGCGCAAAAACATGTTAAACAAAAAAAAAGGCAGCTTGTATGCTCTAGTTGAGAGGTGCTCGACTACAAGATCCCTGTTTCCAGCTGTAAAGCACTACTCGTACCTCAACATTTTACAACACTCTTGTTTTGTGTTTTTACAAACACTGCCAATTACACATTTTATTCATGCGTATATATATATATATATATATATATATATATCCTGCAAGGATTCTTCTATCGTGACAGCTGCAAAATACTCAAACATGCTCCCATTTGCGATTTCACATAAATGTTGTGGATTCAGATTCAATCCACATGGAAATACAATGTGGATTGAAAACTAATTGGCAAAACTATAATTGCCTAATTTTTTCTAACAAACAATATTTTGTATATATTTTGTAATGTTAAAACATTTTTTTTCCTGTACTTAGTTTCACTAAACATTTTCTGAGCTTACAAAAACAAAACTAAAACAAAAACGAATCCACATGAGAATTTAAAGCGAACATTTCTAAGTATATATTTTAATGTCTATTTCTTATACAATAATAGGTGAAAAATATTTCAACTGTTGGAAAGAAATTCGTTTCAGGTTCCTTAAAACAAAATCAGTTTTTCGCAACTAAAAAATATTAAATTTATATAAAAGTCTTGAGATCTAAAATTTAAAAAAAAAAGTCTAAAAGTTATTTAAATATGTTAATCATTAGGTTAAAATTGTACATAATTTGTTGATTTTAAATTTATTTGAATCAATTGGATGAAACAAGTATGCTAATTGAGGAAATTTGTATTTGTTTTAAAGAAAAATGTTCCTCAATTTGATTGAGCATAAAATAAGGAATACTTTTATTTAATTTAAGGAAATATCTACAATATATGGATTGAGAAAGCAAATTCTCTTTCGTTTGTCAATATTAGTATTTTTACAATGCTAAATAGATTTTGCTATGACACGAAATCAATACCTGCTCTCTATAATCTGATGTAAATCAGAAACGGCTGCATACTTATTTGAGTGTGTAAATATTCTTTTGTCTTATAGCCTGGCAGCTACATTTACATCAGCTCTTGGTGAATAAATGTTCCCACTGTATTCTATTTTGTTTAAGCATTAATTTAATGTCTTCTTACGAAAGCACTTTGCAATTTATACAAATATATCTATCTATAGTTTGCTGTTTAACTACAGTGTATGTCAATTTGTATGCAATTTGCAGAAAAGCTAGTTAGCATCAAACATCAAACATCAAGAGTGCATATATCATGATATTTATGAGTGCGCTGAGTAAAATAAAATAATAATTTCCAGCAATCTGCAATCCAAATTTGAAGCCTCTAGCTCTCTCTTTCCCACCCTCTCTCTCTCTCCCTCTCTCCCTCTCTCTCTCTCTCTCTCTCTCTGTTTTGCTCGTTCGCAATCCCTGCGGATTTAAAAATACAACTCGTTAACAGTGGATGCTGACGATGCTGCTGGCTGCCGTCTCTGTTGCCAGTCGCAATCCCAATCCCAATCCCAATGCCAATCCCCAATCCCACTCCAGCATCCGGCAGACACCACCTGCACAAGTTGACTGCAAGTTGGCCTTGTCTGCCCGCGCTAACGTTTTGTTGTTAAGCCATTGGAATTTATGGCGTTGTTTACACAAAAATTGCATTCGCCTTGCAGTTGAGTAAACACACGACTCGGCAAGCAGCGTCAGAGACACTGAACAAAAAAAGAAAGACGAACACAAAAAAAAAGCAAAAACATAACGTAAGGCAAGGGAAGAGAAAAGGAAACACACAATTTGGCAAGTCAAATTAAAATGACTACGATCCAGAGTTTCCGAAATTGCAGCTGCCGGCGTCCTTAATGAATGCCAATTACTGCTGAAGGAGCTGCAGCTCGATTTGTGAGCGAAAGAACAAATTGCGATTTCAATAACGAGTATTTTCAATTGCTTGCAGGACTACCAAGTGAGTTTCCTGCTTCTTTTTTCTGCCCATAAGGTGTGCAGCGTGCTCATCTAGTTTTTAATTAATATCAATGGGTACAAGCCACGAAACTAAGAGCTAAAGGCGGCGTACAATGCCGCGTATACGCTATCTGTATTAATTATTGCGACGTTGCCCACGCACACACACACACACACACACACACGCACACATACATAACTTCAAATAGCCATAGCATATAATTATATAAGCTGCACAGCGACCCAAAGGCGCACTGCCAAGCCGATGAGTAGAGTGAGACAAAGACAGTGGCAGAGACACAGAGAGAGAGAGAGAGAGAGAGAGAGTAAGAGTGCAGCAGTCTTGGTGGCATGTGGCATGTTGCTGTCACTCGAGGCACAAACAACGAAATTGCATTTAGGTGTAGCCAAGAACTGTCATCCAAAGCCCAGCAACAGAATCTATGAACTAAACCTTGCCAAAATACTCGAATGCTTGCGAACTAATTAGAAATTGAGATCAGAGTTGTAATCGGATAGAAGCTAAATCAGCTCACAATAGTGCCATTTGCAATAAGTCCAATAGCATAAATACAGTGGCTCACAGCATATTTCGTACAGTTTCTAAATAAATATACAATAATACTATCTGCAGCTTTTTAGAGCAGTCTCAGAATCTTTCCAAGCGAACTTCATTTGTATTTATTTTGATAACTTTGTATAGCTCAGGCTGTGAGCTAACTGCAATTATATGGGACCACAAAACTATTCGAATGCGAACTAATTACAAATTGAAATCAGAGTTGTAAACGGCTACAAACTAAATCAGTTCAATTCAGTTCGGTTCAATAAAAGGGAGGTAACACAAATAAATTGCTACATTCTATGCTACAAATGATGTGTGGCCACAAAAATATTGAAATAAGGCCGATAATACAAATATTTTGTGCTATTCAGCTCCAACATTCCAAACTGCAATTATATGTGGCCACAAAAATATTTCGAATGGGAACTAATTAGAATTTAGAGAGCATTTGTGGTAATCGGATTTGAGTCGTGGGTCTGGCATAGAAATTAAATTGTCCTCAACGCTTTTGTCTATTAACGAAATGAGCCAAAAGCATAAATATGCATGTGTACACACACACACACGCCCATACACACACACTCACACACACAGCTTCACAAACAGACCCACAAAGAGATGTGTACATAATAATTTGTCACGGCAAATGTACGACACGCAAAGCAATCATAAAATGTGCTTTTTGGTTACCTTAATGTGATTGTCGGGCCATATGTGGGCATTGAAGGCAGTCAATTAACACTAACACAAGCACACCCACACATAAACACACACACACACACACACACACACACAGAGCGAAAGGCATGCGAAATGTGACATATAAAGTATACGACGTGTGTGCCCAAAACGCTGGCGACAGGAAGCGGTCGTCGCAAAGGTCCGTTTAACTTAACGTTTCCCACGCGAGCGTTAACCCACACACACACACACACACACACACACACACACACACATAGACACACACACACCTGCACATACACACCTTGTCAAGTTATATGCTTGCGACATATTGTAGGCTAAAAGCATTCTAAGTTGCTGGGGAAATGCGTTGCGGTCTTAAAGTTGCCAACGGATTGATGTTGCCCCGGAGAGGCATAAAGTATGCCACACACAAAAAACGAAAAGCCGAGCAGCACACATACATAGGTAGTTAATTTTTAACAGACATTTGCAGTGAAGGCCGACACTTTCAGCACTTAGCTTGGCCTCGATAGCTGGCACCCGGTGCGTGACATATCAAAGTTCAAAGCTGGCTAAATTGATTAAGGCCACGCCCAGTGGCGCTAATTGCCAACAGGCTGCAAGGATAGCAGCATGATAGCATAATAGCAGCATAACCAGCCGCAGCGGCCCATTCTCTTGCCTGTGTGGTGGAAATGTGCGAAAATTGCAGGTGCCCCTTAATGATGCAGGAAATGAGTTAATGCGGCATTAATGGCAGCAACACCCGAATCAGCTCAGCCCTCAGTCAATCCAACTGGCCAACAGACCAGAGACCAGAGACCGAGACCAGGCAGCCAGCGTGCATGCAAAGTTGATTGGCATCCTGGCATCCGTGGCATCCTGGCATCCGTGACATCCTGGCATCCGTGGCACAAGCAGATGTTATATTGTCGCCATTGTCATTAGACGAAGCGCTCACTAATCAGCTTATCATTATTACATTGGCAGCCCAATGCGAGGGCGACTCTGTCGGCGGCAACTGTGCAATAAAAATGCTTGTATTTGAAGCCTAAGCGCATTAGGATAGTTACCAGTCTTAGTCAACACGACACGACAAATGAGAGCGGGCAGAAAACAAGTAAAATTGTTCAACTTGGCCATATCGAACATTAGACACACTTCGGTTTATTTATACATTAAAGGTTGACTCATTAGTTGATTTCGTTGTAGTGGCAAATAAATATGCATAGTGTTTAATATATCCTTTAATGAATGCATCATTTATAAGCGAAGTGGAGTTTTTGCATACATTTCTTTTTTTATGACAGAATATTTTTTTTCATTTGCTTTCATTTCAGCTACAGGTACTTTATAGCCGTTTTCTTTTAGTAAATAGTGTTAATATGTGTTTTTATATTTTGCATTTAATTATGAAATATTTTTAATTGCTTTTCATAAAGCTATATTTACTTTAAAGCCACAGATATCCATTTAGCATATGTATGGATTAATTTATGCTCGTGTGCATTTTTAATTAAATACTTTATTGCAAACGTTTTAACGCTAGCAAAAATATATGCTGTTCAGATGCCGGCAAATAGTTCTTTAAACAAAGTCTCTTTTAGTCTATAACACATTTCGTGACATAAGTAATAGAGACATTAACATACACTGCAAATTTTGGTGGCTTAGTGTCTTAACTTAAATTCAAAGCTTAGATTGTACAACAATGTATATTTATACTTGTCTTGTATCTTAGTTCTTAAAACTTGCTCCTCAGTATTGGTTTTTGTTACACATTTTTCAAGACGAACATTAAATTAGGAAAATGATAATATAATATTAAAACATTCTTTTCAACAGTTGAAACTGGCTAAAACATTATATAATGTACATAGTATTGTTTAGTATAGTATATCTTAAATTTATAAATAACAACGCCTTCGCAAACAAAAGGAAAACCCAACTCGTGCCATAATCGCCATATCCTTAGCAAGGGTATAACAGCAGCCAGACATAAAATAAATCAATTAAAAGATTTCGGGGTTTTTGGGCGGCGCATCCGAATAAGCCAAAAGCAAAGCTAATTAGCAATGTCCACAGGGAGCGGCAGGAGTCCAAGGATAGCCTAGCGCTGGCTAGGGGCGGGGGCGTGGCTGGTCAAGCATATTGTGATGCCATTATCAGCGTATCATTAATTTAATGTGCGGCACATTAATTGCCGCATTGCGCATACGCAGCATTGTGCAAGTGGAAATGGAAAATGGAAATGGAAATGAAATCTGGACAGATAGTTGATAAGAATAATGGGCACCATAATGCCAAATGACAGTCTGAGCTGATATGACGGATCAGCTCTAACTTTTATTGATGAGTGTATTTATCGTGTGTGTTTTCTCTGATTTTTCCAGGCAGCACAGCGAATCCGGATGCGAAGCGACTCTACGACGATCTGCTTAGCAATTACAACAAACTGGTGCGTCCCGTTGTAAATGTGACGGATGCGCTGACGGTGCGCATCAAGCTGAAGCTATCGCAACTGATTGATGTCAATCTGAAGAATCAAATAATGACCACCAATCTGTGGGTGGAGCAGTCCTGGTACGACTACAAGCTCAAATGGGAGCCCAAGGAGTACGGCGGCGTCGAGATGCTTCATGTGCCCTCCGATCACATCTGGCGACCAGATATTGTGCTCTACAACAAGTGAGTAGCTCTCGCACTTACATTCCACATTCCGTATTCCATTCATAACATAAAAACCCAACTAGCGCCGATGGCAACTTCGAGGTGACGCTGGCCACCAAGGCCACCCTGAACTACACAGGACGCGTCGAGTGGCGACCGCCGGCCATTTACAAGAGCTCCTGCGAAATTGATGTCGAATACTTTCCCTTTGACGAGCAAACGTGCGTCATGAAGTTCGGCAGTTGGACCTACGATGGATTCCAGGTAACACTCAAGAAAAACGAAAACGGAAAAGAGAGAGAAAGAGAAAGAGAAAAGGACAGTCACAAAAAATCATCTATTGCATTTATTGCAATTTCATCCCCGGGCTAAAAGATGAAGCTTATTATTTATGGGTCACTACGAGTACATGTTTCTGTATATCTTTGAAATGCTTGCGTTTCTTAAAATTATTATTACTAATATATATATATATTTCTAAGTATTATTCATTATACATTTTTGTTGCTTTTGCTAACTTCTTGATAACTTAAACATAGTTATTATATTTAATGTTTGTTCTTTTATGATCGCTAGTCTTTTCAAATTCGAATTTAAGATCATTTTATTATCTCACAAATAAGTAAAATAATTTATTGAATTAAATTGATAAAAATTAAGTATACGTATTAAGTATTAGGCGTATACATTGTATTTCCATTTTGTTGTAGCTAATTTGATTTCTAATTGCTAAGACTTAAAGTTTCCAAATGCACAAGCTTCCATATAAAAATGTTAAATTAGAGTATGTCGCAAGTCTACACGAAATCAGTTAGTTCCAGAAAAGTATTCTCCAGAGATTCGTCTGCGTTTACCAAGTAGATTTTTTGTGAATTATAGGATTGCCAATTGCAATCTCATCTCATAGAGAATTACCTTGTTTTTCGTGCTATTTGCACTTTTGCGAAATTGGGTTCCTGTGAATGAGTTGCGCCAGCTAGAGACCAAGAGTCCTGCGGCTGGTTTAGTGGCCATAAAACCTAAATTCTCCCATAATTCGTTGGTTGTTGGTTGTGGCATAGAATTTCTCACATTTTACGGCCGCACACCGAAACGGTCCACATAAAATTTGTCTCTGGCGATTCGAAAGCATGCAAAACAACAACACACATAGGAAACGAGACAACAGGACGCAGGGGAGACTAGGCAAGCAAGCAAGCAGGCAAAGGACAACAAGGCTGGTTGACACCTGCCGGCAATGACAAAGACACAGCAGCGCCAGCGCCAGTTGAGGCCTCGTAAAGTCGTTGTGGCATTTGAAGCGAATGCAGCTGACACAGCCCTTTTGCCACGTGCGGCATGTGGCAAGGTGGCAAGGTGGCCAGGTGGCAAGGCGCCTGTTGGCCTGTTGCCACCCGCCAGCGACTTGCCAGCTAATGAAGTGGCATTAGCGCCGGCATATTCACTGCTTGTTGCGCTACTCTGCAGCTCAACGCAAATGAGCCGACAAATGGCCCCCAGCTCTCAGCTCTCAGCTCCCAGCTCCCAGCTCTCAACTCTGGGCTCTTTAGCCCCAGCATTGCCAGCCGCTTAACCACATGCGGTGCCTGCGTCATTGAGCCACATTAAAAGTCTTACCTGCCCCGCCCTTAATCAAATCTTGTTAGCTATATAGTATGTGTGTGTGCGTGTTGTATCAGCTCAGTTATGCGATTCCCTTAACACAAATTGCACAAAGTTGCCGCGTAATGCAACTCACAGAACTGCGTCTAATTTGCATGGCTCACGCACAAGGCGTCGCGCCGTCAATCAAATCAAACACACACACACACACACACACTCACATACACTCACGCACGCACATATATGCCGTAGCATAATGGCGCACTTCAAATTGCATTGCCTTGCACTGGCTTTAAGTAAGCGAAGCGAGCAGCGTGCGAGAAGTAAAATACAATAAATAAAATCTATAAAATCCGTTGAATGTATTTTGTGATGCGAGCGAAACAAAAAGTCAAGTGGCATAAAAGCATTTGTGAGAAGCAAAGCGAGAAGCGAAGTCGAAAGGAAACTAAGATGGCAGGCAAGTAACAAAGCATTTGCAAAAGCAAATACGCAAACCGATAAACAAATTAAGTTGATTGGCAAAGCGAGAAGCTAAGTAATAAGCAAAGTCAAAAGCCAATCAAGGATCACAGTGAAATGTAAAAGAAGAAAGCTGCGAGCAAAGTGAGCAGCAATGCAGAAAGCAAAGTCACTGCGATGCTTCATTCTATGCATTACAAACTTCAAGCCAAAATGAATATGCTATTTACTTCGAAAAGGGTATGAAAAGAGAGGCGAGCAGCAAAACAAGAAGCTAAGCTAAAATCAGCCAGAAACCAAATGGTAATCTAAAAGAGAAGCATCAAGCCTCGCCAGGTCTAAAACAGAAAACAAAAAAGAAGAGAAAGCAAAGGGATGAGCCAAGTGAGAAGCAAACAAGAAGCGAAGATAAAGCAAGAACATCGAATAGTGATAGTAATGTGCGAAGTGAGCAGAAAAGCAGAAAGAATAAAAAAACAAGTGGGGAAGGATTATCTTCGGCGTGCCGAAGATTTTATACTCTTTTCGAACCTATAGGCAATTTTCACTCTGCCAACTGCATCACTGAAATTTCATAAGCTGTACAAAATCGTTTTGTCGCGTAAAATCTAACTTTTTTTTGTTCTAAGAATATTTAATTCATTGCCAGTTGTATGGCAGCTATAAGATATAGTGATACGATCCGGCCGGCTCCAACCAATGTGATGTCTCTTTGAATAATAAGTATCTGTGCAAAGTTGTATCGCGATAGATTAAAAAACATGGGATATATGGCCAAAACCGACTTCGAGTTGTATGGCAGCTATAAGATATAGTGGTCCGATCCGGCCGGCTCCGACCAATGTGCTGTCCCCTGGAATAATAAGTGTCTGTGCAAAGTTTTATCGCGATAGCTCAAAAACTGAGGGACTAGTTTGCATACATACAGACAGACAGACAGACAGACAGACAGTCAGACAGACGGACATGGCTAGATCAATTTGTATTGTCATTCTAAGCATACTGGCAGTAACTTTTGGGGGTCTCCGACGCTTCCTTCTATGCGTTACAAACTTCAGGACAAACTTAATATACTATTTTCTTCGAAAAGAGTATAATAATAATCGATACACAAAGTGTGAAATAATGTCAATCGCTGAGGCAAGCGAGAAGCATTGCTAAAAGAAAGAGAGCAACAAATCATGAAGAGTAGTACAAAGCTGGTTTTGGAACTATAAAAACGACTTGTTAGCTCGCTGCCACGCTTCCAATTGAATCGCTCTGAAATGACAACTTGTGCTTATCGCTCTTCTCGCTGCATTGCTGCACGCTAATTGTTGAAGCAAGCCAAAGTTACTTTGCATTCAATTGCACAATTTGAGGGGCCCCTCTCTGCTAGTCTTCATCAATGCTGTTGCTTAGTTAATGTCAATCAGGCTAAAGGCTTTTCCACTCAGTCGAACCCTTGCCGATTGCCAGCGCTGCTCAACATTAACATTGAGCTTTGCATTCACACACACACACACACACACACACACACACACACACACACACACACACTGACAGCTGGCACTAATTTGCTAAAAAGCAAACGTTCATTTGGTATTAAAAGGCAAGGCGCTAACAGCATTTGACACTGCAGGACATGCCAGGATACACAGGCACACACAAGAACATAAACGTGGCAACTTACTTTTGTTGGTTGTGCGTATGTGTGTGCGTGGTAGCAATTGTTGTAATGTTGTTGTCGCTTTCAACGCCTCATTGTTCTGTGGCAGGTGGCAGGTGGCAGGTGGCAGGTGGCTGGTGGAACGTGGCAGGTAGCTGGTGGCAGGTGCGGGGCGTACATATTTTGCGGTGCGAATAAATCAACCGCAATAAGCGGTATCAACAGAGCCTTTTCATAGAATATTTATAAACTCCGTCGTGGACATGAACAAATGGCAGCAAAGAGGAAGAGAGAGAGAGTGAGAGAGAGAGAGAGAGAGAGAGAGAGTCGGAAACAGCAACTGGACGGCTTGATGAAACTCACAGCTCGCTTCATTGTGAATTGAAAGCATTTACAATTGTCTGTCACACAGCACACATTCCCTCTCCCTCCCTCCGTCTCTCTCTCTCTCTCTCTCTCGCTCGCTCGCTTGCTTTTGTGCGCTGCCTCATGCTATACGCTACCGCACCATCTTTCAGTGTCGGAAATATTTCAGTAAATCGTAACTTCCTTATAGTGAAATTTCCGCTACCACTTAAAATAACAATTTCCGCTCCAGCAGTTTCAGTTACAGGCTACAGCTGCAGTCACAGTCACAGTCACAGTCATAGTTACAGTCACAGTTACAGTTACAGTTACAACTACTTATATGTATGTGTGTAGGTAGCAGCAACACCTGCAGCTGGCAAAACTCACCCGCATCTTGCCTGATGGCATTTGCTGTTGCTGTTGTTGCTGCCCGCTCATGTTGAAAGGCAGCGAACGTCGATTGCCTAATTTGATGTTGCAAGTAGCAGAATATGCCTACTAAGCACCATGGGACAAATGGTGCCTTTAACTGCCATAATGCTATCAATTTGAGCTGCGGCAAATATTATACACTTTTCGCCCACAGTGATTTTTGTGTGTGTGCAAAGGCTCAATTTTCACAGTTGATTTTGCACAAAACGGCAAGTGCCACGCCCACTCACCTACGCCAGTCAACTTGACTAAGCACGCCTCAATTCCAACCGCCCACCGCCACTCACCAAATCGAATTAATGTCACTTTTCAAATTTCACGCTTTTCTCATCGCACACCTAGCCGAAAAGTAGAAGCCCACGTAGCACTCTAACCGCTTACCGCATACCGCCCACCACTCGACCCTAGGAACTCATAGACCTCTCTGCTCTCACCTCCATTCCCCTTTCCCTCTCTCTCTCTCTCTCTCTCTCTCTCAGCCGCCATGTTAGCTCATTGAGGCGTAAACGGCACACAGACGCCCCAGCAAATTCCCAACGAAAATCGCATCAAAAATCGAGTACGGAAAAATGATCATGCTCTTGCTGAAGTTTTTATGCTCTAGCAACCATATATCATCTAGTCATGATGTACAATGTACATACAATTATTTGAAAGAAAAAAAATGCATATCAATTTGTTTGTCCATCAAAATAAATAATTTAACATTCGTTTAACAAAATAACATATATTTACAATTATTTGAATATTTTTTTATACGGCTATTTTTTTGTCTTCTTAATTCGATTGTGTATAAAAATAAATTATTTTATTAAATATAACAAATTCCCAATTTTTTGTTGTTGCTACCTGAATTTATTGTTCATTTAAATAAATATTTGTATAATACAATGATGTGTGATCTGCTTTCACAAATATACTTATGAGCATTAGTTAGCCTGTATACATAAATAAAAACAAATTCCAATAACTCAAAATGCCAAAATATATCATATTTGAACAAAATTTAAAAAATAATAAAAAAATTTACTGATTCCAAAATGAAAACAAGTGAGAACGTTGCAGTCGGGCGGAGCCGACTGCGTAATACTCTGATACCATTTTAAGAACAGCTGAAAGCAAGTGAGCAGAAAATTTTTGGTCGATCTTAAGATGTGGTGACCAGAAGTCTATCTACCAATTTTGGTGACTCTAGCTCTAAAACTGTGGAAGATATAAGCTTTCGCGATTTTTGGGGGCGGGAAGGGGCGTGGCCCCAAAAAATTTGGCCGATCTTTAGAGGGAGTGACAAGAAGTCTATTTTACAAATTTCTTGACTCTAGCTCTGAAACTGTGGAAGATATAAATTTTCGCGATTTTTGGGGGCGGGAGGGGGCGGGGCCCCAAAATTTTTTGCCGATCTTTAGGGGGCTGACAATAAGTCTATCCTCCAATTTTGGTGGCCCTAGCTCTTAAACTGTGCGAGATATAGGCTTCCGTGTTTCGTGGGGCGGGGTGGCTGGGGGGCGTTCCAGTGGGCGTGGCCGGAAAATCCAGGACGCAATCTTTTGGGCTGGTCAGCCCTAGTCTAAATTCCAAATTTGGGGACTCTAGCTTCAAAATTGCGGGAAATATACACGTGTTATCGAATTGTGCATTCATGTATATCGATTTTCGCGATTACGGGGGCGGGAGTGGGCGTGGTCGAAATTTTGTTTCTGTAATCTGTAGAGGACGTCAGTAGTAATATATATTCCAAATATGGTGACTTTAGCTCTAAAACTGCGGGAGATATAAGCATTTCAAATTAATTTTGGAGGGGGGCTGGTGGGCGTAATATTGGGCGTGGCCGATTAACCTAGGATCCAATTTTTTCGGGAGGTCACCAGCAATATACCTACCAAATTTGATTACTCTAGCTTCAAAATTGTGGGAGTTATTCACGTTTAATCGATTTGTGATTTGAGGTGTATCGACATGTTATCGATTTGCCAGCCTCCCAGTGGGCGTGGCATAAATTTGGAATAAACTTGATCTGAAGCAGATAGCTATAATCATAACGCAAAAGATTTCAAGAGTCTATCTAATATCGTTTCGGAAATACGCGCGTTCATCCAGACAGACAGACGGACGGACGGACAGACGGACAGACGGACGGCCTGACGGACATTCGACAAAACCAATATACTATGAGTACCTTCGGTATCAGAGTATAATGAGTACCTTCGGTATCAGAGTATAAAAAGCTTCTAACTCAAATCTCATTATATTTATTTTATGACAATAATCATTTTGATTAAATATTTTCAAAATGCATACTATAATACTAATATTTTATGTACATTGTTATTGCTATTAGTTTGAAACGATTAATTTAAAAATGTTATTGTATAATACTCAAATCATATATATTAGCTTTTTTACTTATTAGCTATCATAAACCTAAGATGCGCAAACGTCATCTTTAGCGATGTTAACTACTAAATAAATTTACAAATATATAAAACATGCCAGCTTTGATATTTCCGTTTCTGTTTTATTTGTAAAATGCATGTTGTTGTTTTTTTTGTTTGCCCAGCATAGAAATGCACATAGCTAATACCTGAATTTGAATAACGTTAGAAACTCGCTGTGTACTGTACTGTTCTAATGTATACCAGAAATATCAGCAGCCCATTCAGAGCAAGAAGCGTCAATTATACCATTTGCCTTTTGATGCCGAGCAAAGCGCATGTCTTAGTCAAAGTCACCGTAGCAAGCGAAGAGTATTTGCGGAATAGTACATGAACAGCTGCTTCGGGCTTCAGCTTGTGCCAGTTGTGCCAGTTGTGCCAGTTGTTCGCCTGGCATGCCAATTGCAGCGATGTCCTGTCCACATCCTGCACTTGTACTGCACTGTCCCATGCCCTGTCAGCTGCACTCGTGCCGAACTAAGCAAAACTGAAACAGAAATTGAAGTGCAAACTTGGCTGGCTTAGCTCTGGCTTTCCGACTCTCAATCCTCTCCACTAGTTTGCCCTGTCAAGTGCGTTTCTGTAATTTTGTTTTTCATACCCTTACGCACAGGGCATTCGTATGTTGTCATCCATTGTGTATTGCTTTGAGTGACGCATTCTATATGCTTTGCTGTTAGACAACTAACAATATTGCCAACTGAATAGTTTGTATTCTTTTTTGCAAAAACTATTGAAATATATATATTTTTAAAATATGTACATAAAACATATATATTGATGTGAAGTTCACCAAAACAACTTTAGTAATTTCAATTCAACTCAAGACAGTAGTTGCATCGTTTTGAAGATATATTTTTGGTATTTTGTAAGTTAATATCTACATTGGATTTTCATAATACATATCTACCACAAAATACATCTTCAAAGAAGCTTATTAATGCCATTCCAATATCTGACATATGTCTTTACAATTTGACAAACAACTTTCAACAATACTTCATAAAGCTATCACAAAACATACATATTGGTCCAAGATTAAAACTTCACTGAGTTCAAAACGTTAATTATTGAAATACTCTTGATTGTAAAACGCTTTCGGTTAATATCATTTGAATATAAATAAAACAAAAGATATTTTATTGCTTAATCTCCACATCGATGCTTTTTTCACTAGCCATTAGAGAAGAGATCGTTTATATTATATTTATCGATTGTATGAGGATCTAGTTATCGATGTGCATCTCTAGTGTTGTTTCGATCAAATTATGTTTAGTTTCATTTTTAAATACTTTCAATCTATTGCTAAGCTCTGAACTAAACTAAGTCAGAGTATTTGAGCATCAACGCAGCTAAAACAAGTAAGAGTGCTCTAGTCGGGAGTGCCCGACTACGAGATACCCTGAACCCAGTCCTTACAATCATTCATATTAATCTAAACACACACATGCTGCAGTACAAGCAGTACAAGCAGTGCAAGCGGTCTAAGCAGTTAGCTTGCTTTTCGCTGAGCCCCACATAATGGAAAGTTAAATCTTAAATAACTTCTGTGTTTATCGTCCGATCTTATTGAAATTTTTGGGGCAAACAATTGTCAATAATATGTGTGACCAAACCAAATTGCAAGGTCGTACCTTCAAAAATGCGTTTTTTTAACTTTTGGGGGGTTTGGGGGGTGTGTATGCTATTCGAGATTATACATGTCAAATTAGGGGCCTCTAGCTCTTATAACTTGTAAGTTATATCCAAAAAACGCTGGTCTAAAATCGAAATTTATCGATAACTTTTGAACGGGACGAGCTATCGATAAATTTTAATAAACTTGATCTGTCCCGGGATTAGGAGAACTTATGTTCCAAATATGAAGTCTCTAGCTCTTGTAGTCTCTGATATCTGTGTGTTCATACAGACAGACAGACGGACAGACGGACAGACGGACAGACAGACGGACATGGCCAGATCGACTCGGCTATTGATACTGATCAATAATATATATACTTTATATGGTCGGAGATGCTTCCTTATGCCTGTTACATACATTTGCACAAAACCATAATACCCTTTTTACCCATTTTTAATGGGTTCAGGGTATAAAAACGGTACTTTCATCTCAATCTTCTCCCGCATACATAGCCCCCCCCCCCTAGCTCAATTATGTGTGCTGTCAACGTGTGTAACCCTGTAATTGTCTAATCTCTCTCTCTCTCTCTCTCTCTCTCTCTCACTCTGTCTCTCTCTATCTCTATCTGTCTGCGTTGCATCTAACTAACTATGTCTCTTACTCACTCATTCTCTACGTGTATCTGTCTCTCTCTCTCTCTCTCTCTTTTTTGGTTTGGAATGTCAGGTGGATCTGCGTCACATCGATGAACTGAACGGCACCAATGTGGTTGAAGTGGGCGTGGATCTGTCCGAATTCTATACGTCCGTTGAATGGGATATACTCGAAGTTCCTGCAGTGCGGTAAGTTTTCCATGCAACTGCAACACAAATCTACAAATGCCAGCATGCAACAACGACAACAGCAACAACAGCAACAGCAGCAACAATAACAACAACGACGACAACAACTTTGGCAGCTGCTTTGGCAACTTTTGGCCGCTGTCACAAAACACAAACACAAATCTTTTGGAATGTCAGAGCATTTTGCACAGGTCAAGGATGCGAACAGGACGTCAACAGCAACAGCAACAGCAACAATAACAACAAGGAAGTGCAACGACGACGACGACAAGTTTCTGATGATGAGCTCCTAGTGGGCGTCATTATGGGCGTGGTCGCTTACAGTTTACCGCCAATATTTACACTTGTACATGAGGCGTCTGTTTCTCTTTTCTCGTTTCTCTTTTCTCGTTTCTCGTTGCTCTCAGGCTTCGCAGCCTCCACAAATCGCAAGTCTCCGAGTCTGCAAAAAGTTTTTAAATTAAAAAACTTTGGCGCCGGCTGCCAAAGGAGCAGCTACTCTAGAGCTACTCGGGCCACGAGCTGCCTACTGTGTACACTCTACATACATACTATATATACACACACACATACGAAATGCGAAAAGAGTGTTAGCCAAGGCAATAGGCGGTTGTTGTTGTTGCTCTTGCTGTTGCTCTTGCTGTTGTTGTTATTGTTGTTGTTTAATTGCCACGCCCTCATTTGCACTACCTGCACGACTCAACATGATGCGGCACGCTTGTGTGCACACATCAGCAATTTATGCGAGCAGGGGGCGTGGCAGGGGGCGTGTCTCTAATGCGTTTAGGCGTAAGACAAAAGCGAATTTTTCAAACAGTTTTCGCACATTTTGTTGCGCATCGCAAAGTGTCAGAAGATAAAAACAAGTTGCTTGCTGCCTTTTAGCAGCGCTTCAATGCGTTAGCACACACACACACACACACACACACACACACACACATACATATTTAGGTAATTTCTTGCAACTTATTCCAAAAGCTAATCAATGAGTTCAATGAATATTAGAAAAACACTTGAACTGATTTTTAAAATCACACACTTAATACTAACATTTGGTAAATACGTAAAAATTATCCTTTGAGTCATATCAAACTGATATTTTCAAACATATTAATCTGATATTATAAAATGTAAACCAATTTATATATGTTAAATATCATTTTTTTATATACTTGGGTACTATGTATATAAATTGTATATATGTACAAATGTTATATGTACGTACTTCCCGTACATATATTATATCATATATCAACTTTACAATTTCCATATTAACATTGAAGAGAGCTTTTATAATTATTCAATCAATTTTACAAACATAATTAGTTAAGTTTAGCTGAGACTTGATCCTTAAACTGATATATCCTATATAGTAAATAAACATTCTCAGTGATTTGAATTTAGCCAAATTTTGTCATCAGTCGCAATAATCATCCCAATTGAATCGTATATTTGAAACTCTTTGCTAGGGCTTTGAACATATTCTAAATACTCAATGGAAGCTATTAAAAAAAATTAAAATTTTTGAAATATATTTAAGTTTGAAATGTATAAAACCAAGTTCAGGTCTTGTGCAAAGTTTCCCTTTCGTGTGGTCATAAAAGACAATTTATCTCTTTATTTCTTACGTGTCTGGGATTTTATCAATTATCACTTAGAAAAACCACATCAATTGAATACTTTATGCCACAATCATTGCACCGAAGCCGCATTGTGCGCCAATAAGCTGTCGTGCAATTCAATTTAATTAAAACCATTTAATTATAAAGTATTTTTGTACATTCCTTGAAGGGCTTGCCGTCCCACGAAACTTTGTTATGGCTGCAATTTACAGATTACCTGACCGACTACCTAACATCCTCGTGGATTTCACCGTTGCATACAGCTGAGTGCAGCGCTCGCTGCAGGCATTAAGCTGGATGTATTGTTGTCCTTGCTGCTGCTGCTCACTCCTGACCATGGCCCAAAACAAAATTTGATTACATTCGCGACGCTTTTACAAAATACGTATACGTAATTTTTTTCTTATTTTTATTTTCCTTTTTTTTTGTTACCTTATCCAGTTGAACACCTTGATTTAGTCCTCTCACGACTGGTTGTTATTTTTTTTAGCGTATTTTTTTATGGGCGCAACTTTTCTTTTTTTTAAGATCTGCCGCGAGCAACACAACTGAAATCAAATTTAAGAGCAAAACAAAACTTGCTGCTAAAAATGGTCATAAAAAAATGCCAAAGTGTAAAATACAAAAACCAAAAAAAAAAAGAACGAACTGAAAGTATTGGCGACATAACGTGCAAGCAGCAATGAGCTAAGCATTGTTGCTACCTTTGTTGTTGTTGTTGTTGTTGCTGCTATTGTTGTTGTTGTTGTTGTTGCTGTTATTGTTGTTGTTGGCACGTGCGCCAGCCACAAACATGTCGCGACGCACGTCGCCGTTCCGGGTGTCCGTGAAAGTGTTGTTTATACCCAGCAGCACAAAGGACGCACACACACACACACACACGAAGGCACCAAAAAACAGTCGAGCAAAAAGCGCTCACCTGCTGCGTGGCAGCATTGTGTGCCACACACACACACACAGATATATACTTGCCTTGAACTATTTTTTAAAGTTGCGTGGACAATAAATCAGCGCAGCGCCAAGTGCAAAGCGAGTTAACCCCAACAACAAACAAACGATCCCTACTGGCCTCATGGCCACATCAATGCTCCGCTTAAACCTAATTCCAGGCCGCTCCTGACAGCAGGCAAAACTATGCGTCAATTTTATGGCTTTGTGATTTCAGTTCGTCTATTGTTGTCTGCCCAGGTGTCTGCACTTTGGCAACTCCAACTATCCAACTAGGATGCTCCTAGCATTTCTCGCTCTCGACTTTCTCCGTCTGTCTGTGTGTCTGTCTGTCTGTCTGTCAATCAGATGCTGATTGCAGTGCTTGACGACTAACTGAAATGGGCGTATGTTGTAGCTTCTACACAGAGAACAACTTTTCTTTTCTTTATTATACCCTGAACCCATTAAAAATGGGTTAAAAGGGTATTATGGTATTGTGCAAAAGTATGTTACAGGCATAAGGAAGCATCTGCGACCATATTAAGTATATATATTCTTGATCAGTATCAACAGCCGAGTCGATCTAGCCATGTCCGTCTGTCTGTCTGTCCGTCTGTCCGTCCGTCTGTATGAACACGCGGATATCAGAGACTACAAGAGCTAGAGACTTCATATTTGGAATAGAAGTTCTCGTAGTGCCGGGACAGATCAAGTTTATCTCATTTTATCGATAACTCGACCCATTCATAAGTTATCGATAAATTTCTATTTCAGACTAGCGTTTTTGTGCTATAACTTACAAGTTATTAGAGCTAGAGGCCCCTAATTTGGCATGTTTCACTTTTTGGATACCACCCCCCAATTTCCCCCAAATTTGGAAAAACTCATTTTTGAAGGTACGACCTTGCAATTTGGTTTGGTCATACATTTTATAGCCAGTGCTATGTCCTAAAAATTTCAGAAAGATCGGACAATAAACACAGAAGTTACTTAAGATTTTACTCTCCATTGTGTGGGGCTCGGTGAAAAGCAATCTAACTGCTTAAACCGCTTGGACGGCTTGTACTGCTTGAACTGCAGCATGTGTGTGTTTAGATTAGTATGCATGATTGTAAGGACTTGGTTCAGGGTATCTCCTAGTCGGGCACTCCCGAATAGAGCACTCTTACTTGTTTTATTGTCGAGTTGATGCAGTTAGAATCAGAAAATTCAATTGAAAGTTATATGAATTAAAGTCAAATTTATGTTAAAGAATTACATATATTCTAAAAACCTAAATATAAAATTACAGATTATTATAAGCTTTATCTGGGTGTCTTGAGAAAAAGCCAGAAAAAAACCAAATCACATAACAAAAAATTAGTGTTACAAATTAAAATTATATAAAAACAACAAAAATAATAAGCAAAAGATAGGAAAAATTAAAGAAAAAGTAAAGATCGAAATTAGAAGAATAATGATAACAGGTAGAGATAGAACAAAACAAAACGAGATAGAAGCCGAGAGAAATGATAATAGAGGGAAATTACTGATAGGGAGAAAGTTCTGTTAAGAAAATGTTAAATAACAGCTCTGTGCGTTTTGAAATTAAGAACTTTAGAGTTGCCTCAAACCTCAAAAGGAAGAAAACAAAATTATATTGGAAGTTTACTTGACATTATGATTATGCTCGAAGTAGCTGATAACAATTTGAAAACACTATTAGATTATTAAACATTTTTTTTATAGTTTTTAACTGTAAATTTAAAAGAATATAGAGAAAAAATCATAAAACTGGCAAGACAACAAACATGTTGCTGAAATGAACAGAGTAAAAGCACGAATATATTCTTGGCCTAAGATCTTTGGCATTATATATTCTTAGTTTTAGTTTATGCTACATTTTCTCGCTGTGTGTGGCACAACAGTGCGTATACGTGCTATTGCTGCCACGCCCCAGCGTTCAGCGCTGCGTGCTACACGTGGGCGCCTCAGTTAATTTAACTGTCGATGTTGATGCGCATTAAAGTGAATACTGGCGTGGGTGGATGCTGCGACATCGACGGCAACGGCAATGGCAATGGCGACTGCTTCATGGCAAAATTACGCTACGTGCTGTGAATTGTGTTGCAGCATTTTAGGCGCAGTCGCCAAAGCAAAGCCAAAAGCCCAGTCAAGCCGCCCACAAGCCAACGAAACAGCTGCAGACAATAAAAGGACCTGCCGCCCCAGCTTTGGCCCCCACTTCAGATTCCAGTGCCGCCCACCATAAAGGGGAAAAGCCGCAGTGGCGTCCGCCTCTGGTTTGTGTCACGCACTTGTGGCATAATTTACTGTAGACTGCGCCACACACGCATTGACACACACACACACACACACACACACACACGCACGCACGTGACAGGGGCTGTCAACTTTTTAATTCCCCTTAATTGAGCCCCTTTTTGCGCTTTGGCATTTTGTTGTTCCGTGCGGAATGAAGCAACAAACGTATTTCGAGCTTGTATTTTTGCCATGTCACGAGGTTAGTTATTATGAGCTCTTGAGCATCCAATTGCTGCGAAACAACATTCTCAAGAAGCCAGACAACCTTATTATGATTTGTCTTAAGTCCGCCGGATTTGCAAAGCCTGCGCTTTAATGCTGCTTAAACACGGGGATATGGTTACCAATTAGTATCTTTGTATATTTATACATAAATACGTTTATCCTGATTGGCTTAAGGCTCGTTAAATGTAATGTGAGACACTTTTGGAAAAAACAAAATTCAATTATATGAAATGCACATAATGCAGCTGAGTAAATAATGAAGAGAATACACAATGAACAAATAGCCTCAAGCTTGTAACTCAGTTGCTCAGTTGCATTAAATTTGTGAAGATTTTGAAATCCTAGAAGGAAAATTTTACCGTCTTTACAAAATGTGCTCAGGAATCAGTTCAGTTTCAGCTAAGTTGTAAATTTTTAAAATCATAGAAGCACAATTTTATGGCCATTAGTATATGTCAACATTTTTGTCATTTTTGACATGATAACAGAAAGATTGCACAGCTCAAAATCATATTTTCTGTGCATTGTGACACCCACAAAAATTTAATAGTTTTACGAAAAGTAGAATTAACAAAATGACCTCGATTTTGAAAATCCGTTCGGGTACAGCAAAGTTATGAAAGTTTGCCAGCATTGTTGTCATTTTTAACTGGTAACTTTAACCTTACCTGTCCATATTTGTGTACAAATTGTGAAAGAATTTGTAATAAATTAAAAACACAAAATTGTTGTTTTATACACCTTAAAAGCTGTGTTTAATTTAGTAAAATTAACTCGACCTTGGAAATCCGTTTAAGTTTGGCAAAATGGTTAAAAATAGAAAATCGGTTAAATTTTGGCAAAGTGCTGGCAGTTCCATGTCCCAAAATCCGCTTAATCCAAAAGTATTTGTACACACTCTATCTTAAAGTTAATATTCATTTAATAAAGCGCACTACGCCATGAACTGAAAACATATTTAACGAATACCAAATGGCTCAACACCCATTGCGCTGTCCGCTTTCCCATGCCCAATCCCATTCTCTTGCTCCTGTCCTTATCATGCCATTCCTAGTGCTCCACTTTCGTACCTTTCTCATGTTGCTCTGCTGCCCCTGCGGCAGTATTTGTCTAATTGCCGCAGTGCGTCGTGCGTTGCGTTACAACGCACAAAATCAGCATGCCAGGCACACACGCACAACAAGGACCCTTGCCCCACCAACAGCACCACCCCACCGCCACCCCCACCCACACCTCTTGCCACCCACTGCTCGTCAAACTTATCGACAGACACTTTCACATTCACTTTTACTTTCACCTTTACTTTTGTTTGATGACTTGATTACAAGGCGCCAGGTGAAGGGCATCCAGTCCCAACGATGCGCCTGATCGATTAAAACCATAATTAGCAAACTTTCAAGTGACCCAAATTAAAAACAAAAAACATCCTATAAGAGCCCCAAAGCCTGTAACCACCCTTAGCAAGTTTTTGGCAGCTCCTTTTGCATGTCTCTCATTTCAATGCAGCTCTGAGTTTCAGTTATTAAAATTCTATTACTTACAGCAAATGATACTGCTTTTATTTGTATGCCCTGAGTGCGGGTATTATGCCTATCAGCCTAAATATATTCTTGGCAGTTTTGGTTATTTCCGCACAATATATGTTTTAAATATTAAACTACTTATTGAAATCAAGACCATTTAAATTTAACTAATTTGTAAGAAATTTGGAATTTAATTCAGAAAAGCTTAAAATCATGTATATGCATATTTATTCAAATACATGTTTTTCATTATAATTTTAACCAGCTGCAAGGGTGTATTAAATTCGGCTTGCCAAAGTGCATTCGTTCTCGTTGGTTCTTCTCCGCTTTAATGACCAAGCACAGATTTCTGCGCTTTGTCGAATTCCAAACGAATTTGAAACAAAACGACAACAACCAACAAATTAAAAGTGCTTTAGTCGAAAGTGGTTCGAGACTTGCAGATACCCTGTAGCTAACTGTAAATCTATTCGAATTATACACAAATTGGGAAACAGAGCAATCAACGAAAAAATACAATTAAATATAATTATATAAAACAAAATTTTTATTATATTATAAATTCATTTCACTTAGGACAATGAATTACAAATATAAGTAACAAGCCAATTTAAACAATAAGTAATATAATTTAAAATTAAAAAACTTATGGTAAGAATTTTCATAAAACAGCAGTTTTCAAATTGAAGAACAATTTTTTATTTTAAAAATTGAGTCAGAACAATTGAAGAACAATTTTTTATTTTAAAAATTGAGTCAGACCATAAAATAATAAGCAATGCAAACAGACAAAGTAAGAATTAGTAATAAGTTACAATCAAAATGTATTGGTAAAAGCAAAACGTAGATCAATATTTACTTTCCATTTGAAGTATCTAAGCCATACAGACAGACAGACAGACAGGCTTGTCTGACTGTTGCACGCATTCGTTTTGTTTCATGCTACCCTAACTATCCATTATTAATGGCTACAGGGTATGGAAGCACTCAAAAGCGAACAGAACTTGGCACAAACTTGTAGAAATCAATCAAGCGTTCGGACCTATACTAGACCCACCCACATTTCCCGCCCGTTGGGGGCTGCAAGGTGGCAATGGGCGCCCAAGGGTCGCCGCAGATTCCCTTTGAAGCCGCCGCCGCCGCCGCCGCCGCTGGCTGCATCCTTTGGCGCTCCGTGGCCATTTTCTGTGGCATTGCCCAACCTCCTTGCTCTTTGCTTTCTTTCATTTTGTTTTCTGCTTTCTGCTTTTTTTTTGTATTTTTTGTTATGTTGCCAATCATTTAGTATTTATGCGTTTTGTCCGTTGACTGTGTGTGTGTGTGTGTGTGTGTTTGTGTGTGTGTGCTGCCAATCAGCGTTTTAGCCATTTCGGTCACTCAGGATCTTCGCCGTCCACTTTTTAGCTCGCAACTACTTTAGGTATAGTACCGCGCCAGTTTTGAGTTCCGTGTTCTCGGCAAACATTTCGCGTGCATTTCGCCAACTGTTTGGTTTTCTAATGTGTCGCTAGGCTTTTGTGCGAAAAAGTTTCTTGGAATTCATTGCATGTGCTTTGTCTCGCGTTTTTGTTGTTCGTTTTTTGTTTTGCTGTTGTTCTCTTGGGCATTTTCATTTGGTTTTTGGTTTGCTTTCATTACGCATACGCCGCGTCGTCCGAGGCATTGATGAATTGTTGCCATTGCCCTTGTGCTGCTGCTACTAGCCTCTAGTCATGCCAATTGCTGTTGTTGTAGATGTTGTAGCTGTTGTAGTTGTTGTAGCCGTTGGTATTGCCTACGTGGCGCCAGCGTCTTCAGCAACAAGGACGACGACAACGACGGCGACGACGTGTCCAGACGTGCCCAGACACGCGCTTACTTTGGCCCCCATGTGTGGGACTTCAGCTGGTACTCCAGCACCACGTAGAAGCCACCCGCCACCCGCCACCTCCGCCAGCCATTCAGTGAATGCTTTGTGGGTTGGAATTGCTGGCGTGTGGCCTTTTGCCTATTTTATGATTTATTGTATGTTTTTCTCGGCAGCCCCAGCTAACCAACTAACTAAGCCATCACAGAGCTTATTACACTGACCTTTACACACACACACACACACACACGCACGCACACACTCACGCATAGCTCACGTAGAAAAATAAAAATAAAATGCCAAAGCAAAAATGTGCCATGTCGATGTTTTGAAGCTTAAGAGTTTTCCAAGTTGTCTGTGCGAAAAACAAGCAAGTAGACTGGGCAATGGAATCAAAGACAGATAGAGAGAGAGAGAGAGAGATCATAGAGAGGGAAAAAGAGAAAGAGAAAGAGAAGAGTGCTGTTAAGTAGCAAGTTCGATAGATACCAAAGTGTCCAGCTCATTGAGTAAAGCTAACTTAAGCCACCTAATTTTTTGTGTTGATTAATTTTTCACATGTTCCTGCCAAAGCTCCTGTTAGCTGACATCAACTTCAATTGCTTGTGTAGTTCAGAAAACGAAAAAATTGATTAAAATTATATCTAGTCAAGCATATATACGATATATATGTTGACATGCTGGAAATTGATTTTGTGTTATTATATTTTGAGACCATGCTATTGGAAAAGTTTTAATAACATTTTCGAGCATTGTTTGTTGTTTTTCAAATTTCTGGTTTTTTTTTGTATCAAATGAACTACGTATGATATTTTCGGTTTCTAAAATGTAAAATAGAAATATAAATAAAACATGTGGGGAAGGATTATTAACTGCGGCCAAAGATCTCATATACTTTTTTAAAATCGAAGAAATGGTTTCCCGATCTGGCCAATTCCGACAAATGTGCTGTGCCTTTGAATAATAAGTATATGTGCCAAGTTTCATCGCAATGAATCAAAAACTCAGGGACTAGTTGCAGACATACAAACAGACAGACAGACAGACTGACATGGCCAGATTAATTAGTTTTGTTATCCTAAGCATACTAAAGGTAAGATTCTCCTTTGCATTACAAGCTACACTACAAATTGAATATGTTTTCTTCTTCAAAAGGAGTATTAACATATGAGAACTCAAATTTGTAGTTCTAATTTCTAATCGATATGGACGTTTTAGTCTATTTTCCGAGCGTTTCCTGTAGTATGATCAAATTACTATTAGAGTATAGGAATTAAACGATTTGTTAAATGGCACTTACATTTTATTTATTAAGTCTTTCCACTGCCCTCTCTAGGAAACTCTTTTGCTTTTGCTGTTGCTGTTGCTTTTGCTATAATCCAGCTTTTATCCCAGTCAATTGAGTCACGTGTCCACTTAGTTTAAGCACATCCTGCTTGACTTGGCCCTGTTTTAGTTGAAGCTACCTGTTCCATATTTACTACTTGACTGGCATTTCAAGTGTGAGTGTCAAATGATATTTAGAATTTATTTTTTTCTATTTGCTGCTAAAAAGAAAGAGAGGGAGAGAGAGAAACGAAACAATTGCCATGAGCAATCTCTTTCGGGCATATTTTACTCATCTTATTTTGGTCACTTGAGCACTAAAGCATCTGTCGAAGCATCTTGTGCTTGTTTCCATCCTCATCATTATGCCCGATCCTAAGCACAGTTTTGCTGTCTATTGCCACATATTTCATATCTATTTGTGTGTGTGTGTGTGTGTGTGTGTGTTTGTGGCAGACTGGCAGAAACAGTTAGTTGTCCTGGCAGCGACATCCTGCCGACCATTGCCCCTTCGTCGCCGCTGCCCCCTTTTGTTGTTTATTATTTATTTACAATATTTGCTTATTCAAAATGAAGCCGCAAGCCGCACGGAATTATTGATGGCAAATATACAACATACACAAGTCCTTGCCTTGGCCAGTCCTTGCCTGGCTCGCCAAACCCTTTTGCCCACTGCTGTTCCCTAGCTGCCAGGCATTTCTGTTCTCTTGTTTCTTTTTTTTCTTGTTTTTCTTCCTTTTTTTCCAAGTGCTGTCGCCAAAAAGTTCTTGACTCAATTTACAAAATTTGCTTGCTTTCTGTGTATATTTTTTATTTGCCTGTTCCTTTTTGGTGGTTGTTGGTTTGCCGTTGTTGTTGTTGTTGGTGGCAGTCAAAGATTATTAACTTTTAAATTATGTAGACGACAGGAGGCGACTGCGCTGCGCTGCCGCCAAGTGTCAAGTTCATTAGCCAACAACATATACGGACAGTGGATTGGGCTCCAAAGGGGGTCCGAATTTGCTTGTTGGGCTTTGACAGGCAGGGGGCAGTTGCAGAATCAGTGTGCAGCCTTTGGAAATTATTTTAAGCATTTTTCAATATTTATCGTGGCGCTGATGATTTATGTGCTTTGTGCTTGCCACACACACACACACACACACACACACACACGCACACAAATAATATATGTTGGCTCTGCGGATGTGTGCTGTCTGCGAGGCTGGAAACAAAAGCCCATAATAAATAAACATTGGCCTGCTGCACTGCGAGAAAAGCAAAGCAACAACATAAAATCAGAAATATAATATTGAGCGCGCTTGAAACAAGTTTGTTCTCTTCTTACTTTTGGCGGGTTAGCATCTCTGAAGAAACAAAAAACATTTCATTCAATTTTTAATACTCTGTTGTTGTCCGTCTGTCCGGATGAGCACAACTTTGTTCAATCCTATTGAAGATAGAGAGTTAAAACTGGAACTATTGTACTTGTTGATATATACTTCAAATAAAGTGTTAAGATTTTTGTGCCACGCCGACTGGCAGCATGGCAAATCGATATCATGTCGATACATCTCAAATCTCAAATCGATAAAACGTAAATATTTCCCACAATTTTAAAGCTAGAGTCATCAAATTTGGGGGGACCTGTCCAGCTGTTTCTTACAATGTTATTAGAGTATTACGCAGTCGGTAATACCCGACTGCAACGTACTGAACTGACTTACGTGAAATTATATCAGCTGTATTCGAATCATGTTATGAACTTAACTTTTATTATGTAGAGAGTCAAAATTTCAGTCGACAAAGAAAATGCTGAAAGGTTAAACATACAATGAAATATCAATAAACAAAATGGAAAAATGCTTCCCCAATAAATTAAGCATATAAATACAAACAAAAAGTTAAATTTTAATTGTGTTCTTGGGGTATTAATAAAATGGTCCAAGGATTGGAGAAAACCCAAACAAAAAAGTTTATAAATGTGTAATTAGGTAACGGTAAAATAAGATGAAAATAATTGGTATTGAAAGCGGTAGAAAAAGAAGCCAAACGATTGTCAAAATTAGAATTATAAATAACGAAACGAAGAAATATAAACTTTATTCACCTAAGTGCAATCAGAGATCAGCCGGAAAATATCGAAAATGTTGCTTAAGGAATAGATTTTTTATAAAGTCGTGATTGAGATTGTTATTCCCGTTTTGGGATTCAAGAGCGTTCAATTCTTTTTTGAGGTTTTCCAATATATATTTATACATGAACACAAATCGGTTTGTGAATTGTGCCTTGTCAAGTGTGAATACTTTCATTTTGAAGTAATGCATTTTTGTTCGCTGTGTACGTGTTATATTCTAACCAATGCACTCTCTATCTCTTCCAATCTCTCCGTAGCAATGAGAAATTCTATACGTGCTGCGATGAGCCATATCTGGACATAACATTCAACATCACAATGAGGCGAAAGACGCTCTTCTACACGGTCAACCTGATCATACCCTGCATGGGCATCAGTTTTTTAACCATATTGGTGTTCTACCTGCCATCCGACAGTGGCGAAAAGGTGAGTGATCATCGGCTCATCGATTCAATGCCATCCAATCCGTTCGAAGTGCATTTCATTCAATTGCCAGCATCGCATCCATTGACCCACAACTAAACCCACAGCTGATGCCTCCTCAACATTTATTTGCCACTTTTTGTGTCTCTTTATTTGTCTTTGTTTGTTTTACTTTTTCAACTCTTTCAACCAATTGCCATAATTTATTGCAATACTACACTCGCACATATACAGTCCGCCTCTCAATGTGATTTTAATTAAAAAGCACAAAAAAAAATAATATAATTTTACACTCAAATGAAAATGAAAATGCATTTCGACCTTTCCCTTCTTTTTATACTCTTTTCGAAGAAAATAGTATATTAAGTTTGTGCTGAAGTTTGTAACGCATAGAAGGAAGCGTCTGAGACCCCCAAAAGTTACTGCCAGTATGCTTAGAATGACAATACAAATTGATCTAGCCATGTCCGTCTGTCTGTCTGTCTGTCTGTCTGTATGTATGCAAACTAGTCCCTCAGTTTTTGAGCAATCGCTATAAAACTTTGCACAAAGACTAATTATTCAAAGGGACAGCACATTGGTCGGAACCGGCCGGATCGGACCACTATATCTTATAGCTGCCATACAACTGGAAGTCGGGTTTGGCCATAAATCCCATGTTTTCAAAGCTATCGCAATAAAACTTTGCAGAGATACATATTATACAAACATACATCACATCGATCGGAGCCGGCCGGATCGGATCACTATATCTTAAAACTGCCATACAACTGGAAATAAATTTAATATTTCAATTCAAATCGATATCATATGATATCAATTTTTACAGATGAAAGTGCTGCAGTTAGCAGAGTGAAAATTGTCTGAAGGTTCGAAAAGAGTAAAAAATCTTCGGCACGCCGAAGATAATCCTTTCCCATTTGTTTTTTGTTGCTATTTTGCCACCATTTAACTTTGAATAAATAAAATTACATGTTGTATTCAATTTAATGTGAACAGATATGCACACATATAGCACAAACAGCACACACACACACACACACAATCACACACACATGCGTAAAAAAAGTGACGCAGATGAATCGCTGGCGTTAAAAAACGCGCGCGATTTGTGGTGCGTTTCTCAGCGGGCGTTTCTTTGTGTGCGGCCGACAGCGGACAAAGTGGCCGAAAAACCGGGGCAAAAAAAAGCCAGCATAATGCATAAATATAAATATTTACATGCTGCTGGGACTTATGAATAAATTACGGCCAATTTTCAAAATAAATAAAATGCAAAAAAATAATTTGTTTGTGCGCGCGGTTTTATGAACCTCGACGCTGACGTCGACGCCGACGCCGACGTTGGCAGCGACGCTTGCGTCCATTATGCATAATTTGTGTAATAAATATTGACATCATTTGATGGACCGTGCCTATTGCCTTGTGACAGCCGGATAAAGCGAATCGCTAGAGGATCCGCATATAGAAATTACTCGATTTAAATAATTACATTGGCCGACAATTCTTTGATACCAGATGCATATGCATACGAATACCGCTTTGAGCAATTAAAGTGAAGCCAGAGCACTCGTTGAAGCTGCAGCAGCGAGTAATGTAAGTAACTAGAGCGAGTAAGCAGAAGAGCATATATCTCTTTGTACAAAAGAATCGAATATCAATCTAGCGAGTCGAAGATAAAAAAGATCAAAAGCTGGTAAGCCAAGACTTGTTCATGTAACAAGAGTTAGTTAGACAATACTTCTTGATGTAGTATCTAATGTAATACTCCGACTGCACTTTCGTTAAGGTTAAGTAATTGAAAACTCGGAAAACCTCAGCAAACTGAAAGTAATACAACTGAGAGCCACTTTTTGTATCAATGTCTCAATCAAGATATCTCTAGTTCTATAAGATAAACTAATAAGTAATAGTATTATTTAAATATTACTATTGTTGTTTTTATTATAATTATTAATAATATTTACTGCATTGACATCGTAACATTTCAAGAACTACTTCCTATAAATTCTGTGTACTATACAAATGAAACTTTATTAATATAAAAGAAAACAAGTGGGGAAGGATATCTTCGGCGTGCCGAAGATTTTATGCTCATTTCGAACCTTTAGTGAATCTTCACACTGCCAACTGCACCAGAGAAATATTTAATGACGCATATGTTTGCTAATTATAACTGAATCGATTTGAAATCTTAAACATTGATGAGTTATAAGGATGTGCAAGTGTACAAGAAAATTTAAGGCGATAGCTTCGAAAAAATCGGATATATGGCCAAAACAGACTTCCAGTTGTATGGCAGCTATAAGATATAGTGAACCGATCTGGCCGGTTCCGACCAATGTGCTGTCCCTTTGAATAATATGTGTATTTGCAAAGTTTCATCATGATAGCTCAAAAACTGAGGGACTAGATCCCATACACAGTTAGTTTTGGCCATATATCCCATGTTTTTAAAGCTATCGCGATACAACTTTGCACAGATACTTATTATTCAAAGAGACATCACATTGGTTGGAGACGTCCGGATCGGATCACTATATCTTATAGCTGCTATACAACTGGCAATGAATTAAATATTCTTAGAAAAAAAAAGTAAAATTTTACGCGACAAAACGATTTTGTACAGCTTATGAAATTTCAGTGGTGCAGTTGGCAGAGTGAAAATTGCCTATAGGTTCGAAAAGAGTATAAAATCTTCGGCACGCCGAAGATAATCCTTCACCACTTGTTTTATTTAATTTATTTCTGCACATTTTATGTTTCATATTATAATTTTGTATTAATTGTACTTAAGATCATAGATCTTTTAATACAATGTTTTGTGTTTGAGTAGCTAGTCAATAATAAATGAATAACAAAAAGTAAAAAAACAAGTAAGAGTGCTCTAGTCGGGAGTGCCCGACTACGAGATACCCTGAACCCAGTCCTTACAATCATTCGTACTACTCTAAACTCACACATGCTGCAGTACAAGCAGTACAAGCAGTGCCAGCGGTTTAAGCAGTTAGCTTGCTCTTTCGCTGAGCCCCCCACAATGGAAAGTTAAATCTTAAATAACTTCTGTGTTTATTGTCCGATCTTATTGAAATTTTTGGGGCAAGCAATTGTCGATAATATGTGTTACCAAATTGCAAGGTCGTACCTTCAAAAATGGGTTTTTTTAACTTTTGGGGGGTTTGGGGGTGGTATCCAAAAAGTGAAATATTTGTTACATGTGTATGCTATTCGAGATTATACATGCCAAATTTGGGGTCTCTAGCTTTTATAACTTCGAAGTTATGCCCCGAAAACGCTAGTCTAAAATCAAAATTTATCGATAACTTTTGAATGCGATGAGTTATCGATCAATTGAAATAAACTTGATCTGTCCCGGGATTAGGAGAACTTATGTTCCAAATATGAAGTCTCTAGCTCTTGTAGTCTCTGATATCTGTGTGTTCATACAGACGGACGGACAGACAGACAGACGGACATGGCTAAATCGACTCGGTTGTTGATACTGATCAATAATATATATACTTTATATGGTCGGAGATGCTTCCTTATGCCTGTTACATACATTTGCACAAAACCATAATACCCTTTTTACCCATTTTTAATGGGTTCAGGGTATAAAAATATACATATAACAGCGTAAGAAGAGCAGTAAACTTAGAAACTTCTGTAAGCAAAAAACCCAGAACTCAAATTTCTCAAAATAGCAACTGCAGACTTAAGCTGACTTATGAACAAAATGTCTGGCTATTAAAATACAATCTAGCTCGCCTAAAATAAAGCCAGAAGTGAGATAAACGATAACAGATTAAAGGACAGGCGTATGTTTAAGTGAGCGACTGCACGGCGTAGAAACTCCGGCGTATAAAGTGCCCTATGAGTTTCTCTGCGCTCGAATAAACAATTCATTGAGTTTTTTTTTGGAGTGTTTTTTTTTATTTTTTTATTTTACGAGCCCGTCCGGCCTGTTTCTGTTTCTGTTGTTCCTTTTTATGGTCCCACACCAGACAGATGGTCGAATGGACACAACACACACACACACACAACACACACACACACAGTACACACACAACACACACACGGATATTGACGCCTAAGAGCGGTCAACGGCTTCTGCGCTGGTCCTGGATTGTGCAGGACTACAGCTTGGGTATATATGTATGTATGTATGTATATATGTATAACTATCGTCACAGCTCCTGCACGTAGCCAGGCCGCATTGGGCCAATCGGAATCGGAATCGGATTCCGAATTGGAATTGGAATTGCAATTGGCAATTTGCATGCATATGCGGCGCAACGCACTTCATTCATTCAATTGCCGGACAGCGTTCGTGTCCAATACTAAGTAGGCGCACACTAACTGCTGGCAGTCACTGTGGCCCGTTACCCTTTTCAGTGCCACTGTATGTATTTTTATGATTGTTGAAACAATTACATTTTATGTGGGTCGCGCCATTGGAGAGGCGCGAAAACTGGGTGTGTGTGTGTGTGTGTGTGTGTGTGCACATTAATTTACCCATACATTTGCATAAATAATGGCGTTGTGCTGGTGTGATTTCAGCTTGAGGACCCTGTCGCATGTCGCCTGTCAGTAGCGAGCTGGCAAAGCTTAATTAGTCAGTGGCACTAATCGCTTTACAGCACTTGGCAAAACTAAGGCTAATTATCATAAAATTATTAGGCATCAAATTTATGCCCCACACACACAAACATACAGACAGACACTAAGCGCCATTTATGTGTGTGTGTGTGTGTGTGTGTGTGTGTGTGCTGAAGAACAACTCAAATCGCCCGTCTCATTTTCGACATTTAATTACTTTTTGCACACACTTCATTACAAGCAGCTTACACACACAAGTGTAGAGTCAAGAGTGTGGAGTGTGGAGTGTGGCAGGAAGTGACAGGCAGGAAGGCAGGCAGGCAGGCAGGAAGGCACCTGGGCCACCTGTCCTGACCTACAGCTGAGCCAGCTGTGCTTAGCAGTTAATACAACTTGGCAAGCGCTGACTGCAGCTCTCTCCCTCTCTCTCACTCGCTGTCTCGCCCGCACACACATACAAATCATATTGGGGTTTGCTTTATTGAGCGAGCTGCGAAGTATGCTATGGTTTTTATGTGCTTGGCGCCGCAATATATGCTACGAATATTGAAGCCTGGCAGCCAGCAGCTTCGGGGGGATTAGTCACTCACTCAGTTTGCCATGTGTTTATTTATATTGCTTGTGCTTCTGTTCTTCTTGTTGTCGTCGTCATCATTTTGCCTTTGTTTGTGTGTACATTAAACACACACACACACACACACACACACACACACAACGCACACAAATCAATTTAATTTTGTTTCGACTTCAATATTAATAACTCGAGTAGAAAATTCTTAAAAATACAAATGCCTTGCAAATGATTCAAAGTTAATTCACTTCTTGTGCAAATAAAGTGCTTGAGTGGATTTTAGTTTAGATGCATAAACACGAGCTTTAAGCCAACAAGTGCATAAATTAATGCTTTATAAATTCGACAAGCAAGTGTAGAAAACATTTCGCACCATAACGAAATAATATGCATTTCCTAATGCTTGTTGAATAGAGATTTGTTGTCTTTTACATTTTTTAATTGACTTTATAAACGCATTAGTTCTTAAATGCGCAACATAGGATTTTTTAGCTAAAATGTAGATAAGCTTTATCGCTTGAAAGAACTAACTGATTTGGAAGAAAAAAATTTAGCATATTTTCAGCATTGACATAAATTTAATTTGAAAATATATTTATGAGTTTCATAATTTTAGCTATTTTTCTGCGTCGTCTTTTTTAAGTGGACATTACGTAAATAAAGTAATACATGTTTAAGATTTTAGCTTTAATCTAAGGATTGTATTTATTTATGAATATTTCACTATAATTTAGTCACTTAACAGAGTTTAGAGTATGAATTTCATTCAAAAGATGATAATCAAATAAATAAACAAATATATATAACACATTTTATAATACAAATATAAAATTTTGTTTCCTAGCCGATATAGAAATACATGTGTATTTACGTTAAAATTGATTTGGGCCAGAAGGAAAAGCCAATTATAAAAATAAAAACAAGGTCGAAAGGATTATCTTCGGCGTGCCGAAGATATTATACTATTTTCAAACCTTTAGACAATTTTCACTCTGCCAATTGCAGCACTTTCATTAGCTGTGAAAATTGATATCATATGAATTTAAATTTGCTAGTGAAATATTAAATTTATTTCCAGTTGTATGGCAGCTATAAGATAAAGTCGACCGATCTGCCCGGCTCCGATCCGATGTGATGTATGCTTGAATAATAACTATCTGTGCAAAGTTTCATCGCGATAGCTTTGAAAGCATGGGATATATGTTCAAAACCGACTTACAGTTGTATGGCAGCTATCAGATATAGTGGTCCGATGGGGCCGGTTCCGAGCAATGTGCTGTCCCTTTGAACAATAAGTCTCTGTGCAAAGTTTGATCAAGATAGCTGAAAAACTGTGGGACTAGTTTGCATACATATAGACAGACAGCCAGACGGACATGGGCTAGATCAATTTGTTTTGTCATTCTAAGCATACTGGCAGTAACTTTTGGGGGTCTCAGACGCTCCCTTCTATGCGTTACAAACTTCAGCACTAACTTAATATACTATTTTCTTCGAAAAGAGTATAAACAAATGTAAAATGTAAAGTGCTACATATGTAGTTAACAGCAACTCTGTTTTGAGATAGCTGCCAGAAATGTATGTAACATTTAATGTAACTGTTATTTTTAATTTTTTCGTTTCATTTTGTGTAGTAACTGTGAAACAAATTCATGTAAAGATATTCTTATTTAAACATAAACCTTATCAGCAGCATTTTCATTGCGAGCGCTTCACAATTGTCGCTCCTTTATGGTGGCATAAGCACACACACACACACACACACACACACACACCTACACTCACCCTACTTCAATTCGCTTTTCCGCTCACCTGCAACTCAATTTCCCAAATCCCTTGCCATGTACCGTCGCCCATCTAAAAATCTGCAAATGAACTTGACTAAAACATCATTGACTCCATTCCCCCTCTCCCTCTCTCTCTCTCTCTCTCTCTCTCTCTCTGTCTGTCTGTTGCAGGTCTCATTAAGCATATCCATTCTGCTGTCGCTCACTGTGTTCTTCCTGCTGCTGGCGGAAATCATTCCGCCCACATCTCTGGTGGTGCCGCTGCTCGGCAAATTTGTGCTCTTCACAATGATACTGGATACGTTCAGGTGAGTGAATGCGAATGTGAATACGAATGTGAATGCGAATGCGAATGTGAATGCGTATACGAATACGAATGTGAATGTGAAGGCAGGCACGCATCCATTCGATTTGCATGTCAACTGATAACGGTACACTGTTTGGAGCTCCTCTGTCCACCTGTCCCCCTGTCAGGGTGTTCCTTGTTTATGAGTTTCTTTTTTGTTGGTTTTCTAGTTTTCTTTTAATACCCTGCAACTTTAAAGTGGGCATAAGTGGCGACTAGACTGGACTGTTAATATTTACGCGTATATTCAAGCTCATTTGGTTCAGACTGAGGCGTCTTCATCTGCCTCTGAGCTTTGTAAAAAGTCGACTATTACATAACAAACTCAGTAAATCAGATAAGGTTTTTTAATCAAATAAATTATCCTGACTTTTAATTTTTTTAGTCAGTTAAAAAAAAATTAAAAGTTCTTCGATTGATTTTTGTAATCTTCGAATCACTTTTACAAAACATACTAAAAATACAAATAAAATATTTTAGCTATTATTGATGAAAACCAATATTAATTATGTAAAATCAGGCATGCTGCCATTTCTGAATCCACAAATGTTGATTTGGTTTGAAAGTAGAATGCAACAAAAAATGTTATAATTTGTTTTGTTGCGTAACATTTTTTTTTTTTGTTCTAAGAATATTTATTTCATTACCAGTTGTAAGGCAGCTATAAGATATAGTGATCCGATCTGGCCGGATCCAACATATGTCATGTCTCTTTGAATAATAAGTATATGTGCAAAATTTCATCGCGATAGCTTTAAAGACATGGGATATATGGCCAAAACCGACTTTGAGTTGTATGGCAGATATAGTGGTCCGATCCGGCCGGTTCCGACCAATGTGATGTCTCTTTGAATAATAAGTATCAGTGCAAAGTTGCATAGCGATAGCTCGAAAGCTGAGGGACTAGTTTGCCTACATACAGACAGACAGACAGACGGACATGGCTAGATCAATTTGTATTGTCATTCTAAGCATACTGGTAGTAATTCCGACGCTTCCTTCTATGCACTACAAACTTTGGCACAAACTTAATATATTATTTTCTTCGAAAAGAGTATAATAAATACAAACCATAACGGTTATGGTTCCTCAATACAAGTTAATCGGGATATTTGTTAGAAGTGCTCGACTCGATCAGGCTCGCTTCTTGGTGGTGGTGTCCTGGCTATCTACCCGACGCTCCTTTGGCCAACTGCCCATATGCCACGCCCCCTTCCCTGCCACTCGCCCCCGACTTGACTTAACCGGACTGAGACTGAGACTCGTCTCGCTTCGCTTTGCCTCGACTTGAGTGGAGTTGAGCTGAGCTGTGTGGAGTTGATTTGAGTTGAGTTGAGTGGAGTTGACTCCTGCTCGGCCGCAAGTCAAACTTCAAAAATGGCCCTAAGCAATTTAGAGGCATTTGCCACGCCCACAGCCGCCGCACAAATGGTCGCCTAATTGTTGGTAAACAAAAGTCTAGGCTGGCCTCGGTCCTGGCGCATTTCTTGCTGCTCTGTCGTCGCCGGAGTCGAGAACAATGGCCGTGACGGTGTGGCGCAACAGGACTCGGACTTGGACCACAAATGATGTAATTAAGGCGATGGCCATGCCACCACTACCAACACCAACTGCCTGCCCCACTGCCTCTGCCTCTGCCTCCGCCTCCGCCTTCGTCTGGGCGGCAGCTAATTAGCCGGACGTGGGCGTCACAAGTTAATTAGCCAGGCTAAGAGACTTACACGACGCTTACGCCTCTCTCACTCCCTCTCTCCCACTCTCCCTCTCTCTCTCTGGCTCTCGCTGTCTAATGTCTCCTCTTGCAGCATCTGTGTAACGGTGCTGGTGCTAAACATCCACTTCCGGTCGCCGCAGACGCACACGATGGCGCCCTGGGTGCGCACAGTGTTCATCAATCAGCTGCCGCGCTTTCTGGTGATGCGTCGACCGCTTTATCCGATCAGCGAGATGATGTATGGCCAACATAAACATATACATACATACATATGCATACATACTCTGAATATCCTTTTCGTCCTGCAGCAAGTCCTCACGGCGTCTCATGGTGCGCACCTGCAACAACCTGGAGCTGAGGGATCAAATACCACCGCTGCCACCACCCGTGGCTCTCTCCCGGTAAGTCCAAATGAAGAACCAACGCAACCCAATTAACACCAAAATAAATATGATTTTTATCAATAAAATCATTTAAGCAAAAAGAGCAATTTAAAATCACTATTTTAGCACATTTGACATGCATATTAAATGATAGTAATGGGCATATTTATCCAAGTGTAACATCATTTTAAGACATAAGCTGACAGGTTGACAGAAACATAATTAATATTTGGCATGCTTTCTGGAATTTAAGCAACCAACATTTCGAGCACTTTCATATTTAATCAATGTAAAAACTTCCACTACAAGTTTATAGAAAGAATTGATTTCATCACAGATAAGATATTATTTATAGCTGAAACTTGAATGAAAGGAGATTTATAGAATGGGATCCACCCACTGTTGGCCAAATCGAGCGTAAGTAGCGAGCCACACAGACTTAAGTTGATCCTGAAACTTAAGACATATTCCATTGGCTATTGAAATTGTTGAGGGTTGAAGGAGTCACTTAAGGCCAAGGACAACAGCAGCTCAACTTTGTACATTGCTATATGAAGAATATAAATATAATTGCATTTAAGGTTATTTTTTTGAAGTTTGTAGCTCGAGCCTCAAACTGCCAAACAAAAATTTGGAGTTATAGAGAACTTCAAACTTATAAATTTTCATTTATAGAAATTTCAACACATTTACAAAAAAAAAACGATTTTTCTACGAATTTACAATTTTAAGAATTAAGATACAAAAAAATACATATGTAAGAATTATAGGAATGTTTATTGTATAAGGCTTATTGGATTTTATCTGGGCTTTTCCCAATTCCGGATTGGATCCATTTTTCCATTCAATGTACCCCAGATAATTAAAATTTTTTTGATTCAACATTACATGTAATATTTTAAGTTATTGCCCTGTCTCGAATATTCTTAGTTGGCATTAAATAAATAAATATGTGAATATTATAGAATTTAGAATGAGCATCCTTAGCCTTAAGCCTTAGTTTAATCATTTAATCTTTGAATATCAAAGACGAGTTTCATTGGAGTCGATTTCATTGGATTAGTTGTATTTATGGCTTTTGGTGCCGCTCTCATATATCGAAGGCACTTGGCCATGTTAGGAGTCAGAGGATTGATGAAACATGAGTGGTTAAAAGTGGACAGTAATGTTTGCTTCGATTTGGCATTTGCAGGATGCATCACAGCCCCAAGACGACATCCCGCAGCACCTCGCCCCACCTGCAGCATCGCGTGCAAGCCATGAGCCTGATGGACGACCTGGGCACTGTGGGCGGCGGCATGGGAGGCATGGGCGGAATGGGCGGCATGGGCGGCATGGGCGGCATGGGCGGCATGGGCGGCATGGGTGGTATGGGAGGTGGTGCATCGACTATCACCGGACATCTGAGCTCGCTGTATCCGCCGACCATCTCGACAGTGAACCAGCAGACGTCGACGACATCGTCGCTGATCGATGCGCAGTACCACAATCAGTACCAGCAGACGGGCGGCTCCCTGCTGGATCATCCGCTGACGCCGACCAAGTTCCGTCAGATGACCTCCACCTCCAGCCAGACGGGCCAGAACGGCGCCGGTCATCATCACTACAATGGATGTGGTGGTGGAGGCGGAGCTGGTGCTGCTGGTGCTGGTGCTGGTGCTGGTAAGAGTAGCTCCACCTCAACGCTGGCACACCAGGCGAGTCAGGCGGGCAGCTACCATCTGTACCGGCAGCAGTCGAGCTGCTCGGCGAACTTCTCGCCACTGCCGATGCATGCGCATCAGGCGCACGCCTCGACGACCACCTGCGACCTGGGCCTGGGCGGTAACCACAATCCCAATGTGATAAAGTCCACGACGACGGTCAATTCGGTGGCCACCGCCTCCACGCTGGCCGATTCCTGCTGCAGCGGCACCATACAGATACACCAGGGCATGGGCGCCGGCGCCGCCTGCCAATCCTCGGAGCTGCTGCATCTGCACCGACCCACCACATCGGCTGCCGCTGCCGCAGCCGCAGCCGCAGCCGCCGCCGCGGCATCCACATCCGCATCGGCATCCGCAACGGCATCGGCCTCGGGCGCCAGCACCTCAGCAGCAGCTGCGACAGCGGCAGCAGCAGCGGCTGCCGCAGCGGGTGGTGCAACGCCGCCGCCACCACCACCGCCGGCCTGTGATATACTGCCCGCCTGCCAGCGCGAGGGCGGACCCCACTGCTGTTCGGGGCATGGCAATGTCCGCCAGCGCTGGCACACCTGCCCCGAGCTCCACAAAGCCATGGACGGCGTCACGTACATTGCGGATCAGACGCGCAAGGAGGAGGAGAGCACACGGGTGAGTTGCGCACACGAATTCCAACAAATAAACCACTTTACACAGCAAACATTAAACGAAAACACTGTACGAATATATTGTCTGAGGACATTGAAATATTTAACGCATGCAAATTGTAGAAATTCGTTTTAAAGCACAGTGCACGCTCGATAATGTGAACGCTCTAAAGCGCAAGCGCTCTAAAACATTAACAATTTGCTTTTACATTGACTATTCTAAAACGTGAACAATCTCTATAACATGAACAAAGAAAGTTTCAATGTTTACATTGAGCTCCAATAATACTTAACATGAGGATACCCCTAATAGTGAGATAGATTTTGTTTTTCTGGACCTGGAAAAAGAAAAACATTGCATACAAAATGATATGAGTGTACTGAATAGCCTAAGCGAACAAGTCAGAGTGCTCTAGTCGGGAGTGCCCGACTAGGAGATACCCTGAACCCAGTCCTTACATTCATACTAATCTATCAGTGTGTATACATACATGTAATTGAAAGTAAAATCTTAAATAACTTCTGTGTTTATTATCCGATCTTTCTGAAATTTAGGACATAACATTGGCTATAAAATGTGTGACCAAACCAAATTGCAAGGTCATAACTTAAAAACTGCGTTTTCTCAACTTTTGGGGGGATTGTTGGGTGGTATCCTAAAAGTGAAATATTTGTAATATGTGTATGATATTCGAGATTATACATGCTCAATTCGGGGCATCTAGCTCTTATAACTTTCAAGTTATGGCCAAAAAAACACTGGTCTGAAGTCGAAATTTATCGATAACTTTTGAACGGGAGGAGTTATCGATAAAATGAAATAAACTTGACCTGTCCCGGCACTACGAGAACTTATATTCCAATTATGAAGTCTAGCTCTTGTAGTCTCTGATATCCGCGTGTTCATACAGACGGACAGACAGACGGACAGACAGACGGACATGGCTAGATCGAATCGGCTGTTGATACTGATCAAGAATATATATACTTTATATGGTCGGAGATGCTTCCTTATGCCTGTAACATACTTTTGCACAAAACCATAATACCCTCTTTAGCCATTTTTAATGGGTTCAGGGTATAAAACACTGTATTTCAATGAATAGAACAAATTAATACACAAAGCAACAATAAAACGTTAGTTTAAGTGTGTTAATGTTTATTCACCTAATACAATCGAAAACGTGAACACGTTTGCTAAGCATTGGCTTTAATTAGGTCACGTTATCGAGCGTGCACTGTACTTAATATAAAAGCTCCCATAGGAATCGATTAACAAATAAACTATAGTTTTTTTCTTCGTATGTCAGCTTTGTTCTTAATGTTCTTAGAGTGTATTAACAGTAAGTAAGTTAACTTTGAAGAATGTATATTTCTATTTAAAAAAAAGGTATTTTCAAATAGTTACACTATGTTAGAATGTGTACAAGGCTAAATGTATATTGAGTACTTGTCCTTTTGGGAATTGCTCTAGTTGCAAAACTTTAAAGTCTTCTTCTGGTGAATGAATCTATGTTGCAATGCTTTCAGTTAGTGTATAATATTGTGCCACAGGAATAACATTGAATTTGCGATTCGAATGTGATAGCTGCTTGAAATCAAAGTGGTTCTAATTGAATATGATGTGCAGCATGTTTTTTTTTTCTCTCAGTGTAGCAGGCGGCAAATGAGGCTAAGTGAGGTCGCCTGGCAAAGCCGAAAGCCGCTTAGCATTTGGCGCGGCTTAGCCTAAGTCTCAAGCAGCTCGCTGCCGGAGGCAACTGTCAATGAGAAAAGGCGCCTCGGCATATGGGTGATCAGAGATTGGGGCAGGGGGGGATGGAGGATGGGGGGAGTGGGGGGCTATGGCGTACAAGATTGGGCGTACAATGTTAATAGGCCAAACGTTGGCGGCGGCAATAAATTAGAGCGGCCTTAGCTGGCAACGTCAATAAGCGATGGGATGGGATGGGATGTGATGGGTTGGGAGATGGCAGATGAGGCAGGAGAGGTGATGACACCTAGCCAGGACAATGCCAGGACAAATGGGCTAGCGTTCGCTCGATGCTAATGATGTATGTGTATAATGATGTTACCGATAATGCTGTCCAGCCTGGCTTTAGATATAGCTATAGATATAGCTATAGCCTTGCCCTTTCGTTGACCTTTCAGCATGCATGTGGCATCCTGCTTTTGCACGTCCCGAGTCCTTCGTGTTGCTGTTGCTGCTGTTGTTGCTGTCGCCATGGCTGCTAGCTCGAGCGGCAGCGTGAAAAGTTTTAATGACTTTTCATGCCTTCTGCCTTATGAGCACGCCCAGTCCTTGGAGTGCTCAACGCTGCTCAGCGCTGCTCGGCTCTGCTCTGCTCTGCTCTGCTTTGATGTCCTTGCACGCGTATAGGAGCGAGTAGTTCGTCTCATGGCATAATGAATGCCTTGTGGCGGCACAAATGCCAATAAAAGTATTTTATTAAAATTACGCACACATTCAATCATTATTGGAATGTCATGCTGGGCTTAGGCCATGCCACAACACACACACACACACACACACACAGCGCTGACAACACGCAGCGCAGCAGAGCATAGCGCAGGACATCCAGGACACGCCAGAGACAACAGGACAAGCCACAAGTACCGAGTTATGTATGTGGGCGAACATCAGACATCAGCGACAGAGAGCACATAATAGAACAGTTGGCATTGCCAATGTGCAGGCATTTACATTGCGAGCACATCGCTCGCTCGTCGAAACGGAACACAGCGGAACAGGACGAATAGGACAGGAACAGGACGAACAGGATGAGGCAGCGGAATGTGTAGGTGAATCAATTCAACTGAAGTCAACTGAATGGAACCGGAAATCGACATAGGCAACTTGTATTTGGGCTTTTCATACACATATGCGTGTATGAATGATTCGAATGATTCGAATGATTCACTGCTCACCGAGCTACTTGAGATGCTCCTTAAACATTTGCTTAAAGGCGCTTTGAACTAGCAGAGCATTAACCAATTATGCCAATCAAATTAATGTATATCAATTGAATGAACCATTTAATCAATTATATTTGAAGTCTGTGAGAGTTGAACTAATTTGATGAATTGAAGTAGAAGAGTATTAATGTTATTCAATGAATTTAAATGAATTACTAAATTTAAACGTGCATCAACAAATTAAACAAATTATAAATAAAAATTAACTCTGTCACAGCTTAACTAATTTAATTTGGTTTTCATTAAAAGTTAAGAACTGAGTAAATAGAATATCTATTGAAATGCAGTTAATTCAATCTGCTGAGTACATCGATTGATGTATTTGAAATGAATTACCTCTCGAATTATACACTGCAAAACAGAACTTCTTAAATATATTCGTCAATCATATCAATGCAATGCTTCTTATTAAATCGAGCTGCTTTAGCCACCAACAGCCACTTAATTCAATATGCATAACGAAGGACTCGAAAACAGTTTTTTTTATACCCTGAACCCATTAAAGATGGGTAAAAAATGGGTATTATGGTTTTGTGCAAAAGTATATAACAGGCATAAGGAAGCATCTCCGACCATTTAAAGGATATATATTCTTGATCAGTTTCAACAGCCGAGTCGATCTAGCCATCTCCGTCTGTCTGTCCGTCTGTCTGTCCGTCTGTCTGTCCGTCTGTCTGTCCGTCTGTCTGTCCGTCTGTATGAAGACGCGGATATCAGAGACTATAAGAGCTAGAGACTTCATATTTGGAGCATAAGTTATCGTAGTCACGGGACAGTACAAGTTTATTTCATTTTATCGATAACTCGTCCCGTTCAAAAGTTATCGATAAATTTGGATTTCAGACCAGTGTTTTTTGGCCATAACTTGAATGTTATAAGAGCAAGATGCCCCAAATTGGGCATGTATAATCTCGAATATCATACACATATTACAAACATTTCACTTTTTGGATACCACCACCCAAAAAGACTGAAAACAAGAAAAAAGTTGAAGTTATGACTTTGCAATTTTGTTTGGTTACACATTTTATAGCCAATGTTATGTCCTAAAAATTTCAGAAAGATCGGACCATAAACACAGAAGTTATTTAAGATTTTACTTTCCATTACATGTATGCAGACACACTGATAGATTAGTACGAATTGTAAGGACTGGGCTCAGGGTATCTACTAGTCGGGCACTCCCGACTAGAGCACTCTTAATTGTTTTCTTTTTAAATCAACTCACATTGTTCATTAAGCTGCTCTTGTTTAATTAATGTACCTTTCATCATTTTGTGCTCTGCTCGCCCGCAGGTCAAAGAGGACTGGAAGTACGTTGCCATGGTACTGGATCGTCTCTTCCTCTGGATATTCACAATAGCCGTGGTCGTGGGCACCGCCGGCATTATCCTGCAGGCGCCCACGCTCTACGACACTCGCGTACCCATTGACATCAAGCTGTCGGAGATTGCCTCCACGACGGCCAAGCCAAATGTGGCAAGGCCCGTGTTGTAAGTCCCACAAGGACGGCAGCAGCAGCAACAACAGCACACAATCACACACTCATACACACTCACACACTCACACACACTCACGAACACCCACATACACAGACAGTCTGAAAAGCAACATGAGAAATTCGCATTCGCATTTGTTTTTTGTTTGCATCGTGACAACAGCAACAATCGCGAGATCAACAACAACAGCAACAACAACTGTTTGTTGAACAACAACAGCAACAATAAAATCCAAGTAACTATAACTATAACAAAGATACTCGTGCATAGAGACATAACTGTAATTGTCATATACTTACATACATGTGTATTGCTGTATTGATGTATTGGTGTATAAGTGCATAAGTGCATAAGTGAGGTGATGCAAAAGCGAATGAACCCTAAACTAATTATAGCTACAAATTGTACACAAATGTTAAACGAATAATGCAACAAACAAAACGTAACGAACATAGCACAATATACATAAGTAAGAGCATAAGACGAGGGATAACAATTATAACACAAATCTTGACCATATGCTGTTCCAAAATCAGCCCAGCATTCAGTTTGGTTTGCCAAGTGTTCAATTCATGTTTCTCTGGTAAAACCGAATGAATTCCAAATATTCCTATTTCATCCGAAGCGCAACTCAAAAACAAAACAACAACAACAAAAAACGTTTGTTTTCTTCTTCTTTTCTATATTCAAATGAACTGGAACTGGTTCAGTCTGCACTTGTTAAGATATTTCGATTTTTGTAAGGTGTTTGATAGCTGAATTTATTATTACCTAAAAAATACGCAAAGCGTATGCTAATTTTTTTTTCGAAATTTTTTTTGTTTATTAGTGTATAGAAGATAGAAAATAGTTCATACTAGCCAGTTTATTAGCTGTGAACTAGTTCGCTGCTTGGTGCTGATTTGAGCACAAACGAAAGTTAGGCTACAAATAACTGTTAAATTGCGCTTGCAGCAAATTTAACACTTTCCATAAGCAGTGCAATTTTTTTGGGACTGAATGTGGTAGTTGGCTAAACAAAAGCTGAATCCTAATTATTGTTGTAATTTTGCTGTATATTCTTTTATTTATGCCACGAGGGTGCAAATGGTGCATGCAAATTAGTGCAAATAAACAGCGAACGCGCCTTGCGGCAATTAGTTAGCACAAGGCTTTAGTTATTATGCCCAAGTGTGCGTGTTTCAAGTGTGCTAACAGCGTGTGTGTATGTGTGTGTGTGTGTGTGTGTGTGTGTGTGTGTGTGTGTCGTGTGTCCATGTGTGCACAGTAAATAATCACCATTTGGCATTCAAATTCAATTTTAGCATGTCAGCGTGCAACTCACAAAATTGGCCACAGCAGCCAGCTGATCAGCAATACTCCTTTTTATCAGCCTTGCAACAGGGTATACTCATTTTCATGCTCAAACGGGCCGCTCTCCAAATGTCAAGTGGCCAAAGTAATTACAAATACTTTAATTGCAGTCGAACTCAAACCTCCTTATTTTTGGTTTTTCTGTGACAAAAAAGTTAAGCATTCATTCATTTTGTTTTTACACTGAGAAAAATTCGGTTTTAAATTCTAGCATAGCATATGCGAGTAGAGTACCTATACTTTTGGAAAACTTCAAATACGTTAGCGTACTTGAAGTTTCTGAAAAAAAAACCTATGAATATTTCTTGATTTCAAAATCTTTAGAAATAAGAGCAAAAATACCTAAATCGTGATTTAAATACGCATTATATGCCGTTTTTTATTTCAAATAGGTGTCAAACGCTCTAAAACTTAGTTATTCAAATTGTTTGGTATGCCGAAAAAAATCTTTCTTGAACTAATAATTTTGTTTTCTAAACTAGAATTTTCGAACATGAGCTGATCTTTTACCACTTTTGCACTGGATTTGAGTACAAAATACTCAGCATTTTCCATTTCGAAAAGTTTTTAATCATTTCGATGGCAAAGTATTTAACATTTGGAAATCTTGCAGTTTTACAAAACAAATTGGTAAAGATATTTGAGATTGAGGTTGCATTTACAACGATGCTTGAAATTGAACAGCAAAAAAAATCAATTGATTGAAAATGAAGTTTCAGTTCTAGAAAATTATATGAAATATAGAGTTCCAGTTATGAAGAATAGAATTTTCAACTGAAATGAGTACGAGTGTATTTGAAATGCTGGCAATGAATCAGAGTAAACGTAATAGCCAAAATAGAAGCAATTTTCGTGTAGAATTCTGCATGGGTATTTAATGTGCGGCACGCTGAAAGATAACTTCTATTATTATATATATATATATATTTTCTGTATTTTTTGTTGTTGTCTTTGGTTTGCGTTTTTAATGCACTCGCGCCTCATAATTTATGCAAATTTGCAATTGTGCTGCAATTTATGCGCACAATTTACACGGGTTTACCTTTGGAGCGGGTCACGTGCCAACAGCCACAAAAGCAACAACAACAACAACGTTTTTTTTTTGACAACAACACCAAATATATTTACTGTCCGAGCGCCAAAAAGTTTGCTTCGCTGGCTGTGCAGTTGGCCTGGTTTTGTTTGCCTCTCGCTTTACTTTGCTTCGCTTTGCTTTGCTTTGCTTTGCTTTGCTTTTATGGCACTGCTTCATTTCTCGCCATTCGTTTATCTGCATTTCCGTGGGTAATAAAAATCAAATAATGTTGATTAGGCGGCGGCAACCAAAAGTGTGTGTATGTGTATATGTGTGTGTGTGTTTTTTCAAATTGCAAATTGCTCGAAAAACGTTTAAAAAGCGCCCCAATGTTAAGCTTAACACTAGCGAGGGAAATTTTAACAGCGCCACAGAATTGCCCAAACGCCCCCCCACACACAGACAACAGCTAACAGGCCGCTGTTAAGCATATGCATTGCTTTCTTGACTGTTGCTGTTAAGTGCGACTTATGATCGCATTTTTGTGCAGAGTAACAATTCGTGCAGCTTATACTATAAAGGGAAATATTCATGCAAAGTACAATGTATATAGATAACGCATATTTGTAATGCATGCAAATTGCGGTCGCTGTGGTAATTTTATTTTTTTATTTTCTTGGCTTGCGATTAGTTTTGATATAACCCAAATAAATATATATATGTATGTACATATATGTTTCCAAATTTCGTTTATTCCTACATTGCCCCGAAATACATGTATGTATATGTTTGTACACTATTTGTAGTCATTGCACTATAATTATTGGCATCTCTTTGAACGTTGTGCACACTTTAATTAAATAAAATTGCAGGCGGGCAAAAAGCTGCACACAAAATGGAAACCCATTAACCAATAACAAATTATTATTTTATGCTACTTATACATATATATGATGGGCGGACACTAAAAACGTTGAGGATGGCAGAGGAGAGGAGCGCAGAGTGTAGGATCTGGTATAAAAAGCACAAATGTCGAAAGTTTTTAAAGCACTTTTAATGACGGGCCAAGCGAGCAACTCGCAAGGCGGGTTCTTTTTATAGTTTTTGCTGGCCGGCTTTTTTTTGCATTTTTATACCCTGAACCCATTAAAAATGGGTAAAAAAATGGGTATTATGGGTTTGTGCAAAAGTATGTAACAGGCATAAGGAAGCATCTCCGACCATATAAAGTATATATATTCTTGATAAGTATCAACAGCCGAGTCGATCTAGCCATGTCCGTCTGTCTGTCTGTCCGTCCGTCTGTCCGTCTGTCTGTATGAACACGAGAATATCAGAGACTACAAGAGCTAGAGACTGCATAATTGGAATACAAGTTCTCGTAGTGCCGGGACAGGTCAAGTTTATTTCATTTTATCGATAACTCGACCAATTAAAAATTAATCGATAAATTTCGAGATCAGACTAGCGCTTTTGGTACATAACTTCAAAGTTATAAGAGCTAGAGGCCCCAAAATATGGCATGTATAATCTCGAATAGCATACACATGTAAAAAATATTTCATTTTTTGGATACCACCTCCCAATCCTCACAAAATTTGAAAAGTTCTGACCTTGCAATTTGGTTTGGTCACACATACTATTGAAAATAGTATGCCCCAAAAATGCCATAAGAATAATAAGAATAAGAAACACAGAAGTTATTTAAGATTTAACTTTCCATTGTGTGGGGCTCAGCGAAAAAGCAAGCTAACTGCTTAAGCCGCTTGCACTGCTTGTACTGCTTGAACTGCAGCATGTGTGTGTTGAGATTAGTATGAATGATTGTAAGGACTGGGTTCAGGGTATTTCGTAGTCGGGCACTCCCGACTAGAGCACTCTTACTTGTTTTTTTTGCATTTTTTTCTGTTGCTGCTTTTCTTTCTTTCCTGCGCGCTTGTCGCCTGGACGCAAACAAGGAGGCTTCCATGGTGTTTTGGGGAGGGGGAGGGGGGTAGCGGGCCTAACAAGGCTGGGCGACATTGAAGCCGACCGCAAATCATAATTGTTGCGGCAGCAACAACAGCAACAACAACAGCAACAGCAGCAGCAGCAGGACAATAATACCAACTGTGGCCACACAAAAAGGACATTAGCCTGGCTATCGCCTTGACTGTCTGACTGCGTCCCCCTTCAAAGTGCTGTTGTTGTTATTGTAATTCGCATTGTTTCATGCATTTGGCGCTGTTTGATGCTGCTGGGGTCCTTTGCTGCTGCTGCTGCTGCTGTTGGTCCTGCGATGCGTATCAGCGAGTTTTGTTATAACTTTTGCCGCGCCGCGCCTAAAAGTATGTTACAGCATTTATCTATTGCCCTGAGACGCAGCGACTGCGACTGGTGGGCATCGGGAGCGGCTGTTTGGGGCAATACAAAAGCAATCATAAAGTTACAGTCTCCAATCCTGGCAGCCAACCCGGTGGGGGAGGGGGGGGGATGTCAGCCATTCGCTGCCGAGACTTGTTTAATGGGCCTATCTATTCCACCTAGTGGACTAAGGATGTACGGGTGGGTGGGTGGGTGGGTTTTGGTAAAAACTCTGCTCGCTCAATAGAAGCGACAAATTTATTGCTCGCTAATAGGAGAAACAGCCCAAGAGCTCGGACAAAGGACAAAGTTTTGCCCGTTTACGGCCGGCCAAAGCGGAAGCAAACAGTTTTTGCGACAATTTTCGCTTTTTGTTTTCTTCGCTGGCAACCAAAAATATGTTTATACTCTTTTCGAAGAAAATAGTATATTAAGTTTGTCCTGAAGTTTGTAACGCATAGAAGGAAGCGTCGGAGACCCCCAAAAGTTACTGCCAGTATGCTTAGAATGACAATACAAATTGATCTAGCCATGTCCGTCTGTCTGTCTGTCTGTCTGTCTGTCTGTCTGTCTGTCTGTCTGTCTGTCTGTCTGTCTGTATGTATGCAAACTAGTCCCTCAGTTTTTGAGCTATCGCGATAAAACTTTGCACAGACACTTATTATTCCAGGGGACAGCACATTGGTCGGAGCTGGCCGGATCGGAATACTATATCTTATAGCTGCCATACAACTCGAAATCGGTTTTGGCCATATATCCCATGTTTTTTAATCTATCGCGATGAAACTTTGCACCGATACTTATTATTCAAAGAGACATCACCTTGGTTGGAGCCGGCTGGATCGGATCACTATATCTTATAGCTGCCATACAACTCGAAGTCGGTTTTGGCCATATATCCCATGTTTTTTAATCTATCGCGATGAAACTTTGCACCGATACTTATTATTCAAAGAGACATCACATTGGTTGGAGCCGGCCGGATCGGATCACTATATCTTATAGCTGCTATACAACTGGCAATGAATTAAATATTCTTAGAACAAAAAAAATATGTTACGCGACAAAACGATTTTGTACAGCTTATGAAATTTCAGTGGTGCAGTCGGCAGAGTGAAAATTGCCTATTGGTTCGAAAAGAGTATAAAATCTTCGGCACGCCGAAGATAATCCTTCCCCACTTGTTTTCAACATAATTTCATTCATTATGCTTTCAGTCGCACGCGTGCTGCTCATTTGCAGCGGACTCATTATCAAGCCACGCCCACCGCCCACCGCCCCCCGCCCCCGCACTGCTGACCACCTTGGGCAACATTATTGGCTAATTTGAATTTAATTTCATTTGAAATGTTTTTGTTGTTGTTGATTCGTTTCGTTTCGTTTGTTTGTCCGTTTCATTCGCATTGATTTGATTTGTGCGACAAGTGCGAATGATGGGCCGAGTGTTTTGTGAGTGTTTTGCGAGTGTTTTGTGAGTGCTCCATTCGAGTGCTGAATATTTGATTGTGCGCTTGTTAATTGATTTTTAGACGTTGCTAAGTCAATTGATTTTGTGCGCTGCAAGCGAATCTTGTTTATCTAATAAGCGAACATGTTTGAAGCGATTTGTTTGGTAAGCAGCCCCGACTAGCCAATGCCCTCTATATTTATATATACATATATACATTTAGCAAGCAATTTTGTCAGCACTTAACAAATGCATACCTATATATATGTATATGTATATGTATATACATATTTGCGGTCTTTCAACATAAACTAAAGCGCACACCAATTTTAACAAATCATCAAATCGCAGAGTACCGAGAATAAACGAAGCGAATCGAATCGAATCGAAACGAAACGAAAGGAAACAAAAGCTACTCAAAGTCGAATTAATTTGTTTTTATTGTACACTTATAAATGCATTTACGAAAAACGGTCGAAAATTTGGGAAATAAATATATACAATGTATTTTCAACAAGATTTGTTAAATATTAAACTGCAAAAAAATTAAACCATTTATGTTTTGGTTTTCCGCTAGATGTTCAATTTGGGAATGTTTGCTGATTTTCTTTTCTTTTTTTTTTTGTATTTTTGTATATTTTTTTTTTTGGCTAATGTACCGAACAAGCGTTTTAATTGGTAACTTTGTTTGTTCACCAAAGCAGCAAAAACAAAAAAAATGTAAGCCATATTTGAGTGGCGACAATTTCAGCGCATATAAATATCACTAGTCATTAAAAAATAAATAAAATAAAAATTAACATGTGCAAACATATTTATGAACATTACAAATTGCTTAGACCCAGAGCAGAATGTATAAATGTTGAAATATTTTTTACCAATGCAATTCAAAGCAAACACGGGATAAAAAATAAACAACCAAATAAATAAAAAACAAAACAAAACACAACACTGGGAAAATTTCATAAATATTAAGAGACGGTATCCAAATGAGAGCCAACTTTTCGAATATTCGCATTTGGGGTACAGTCGAAAACCAAAAAATATGTATTATCAAGAGACAGAGAGCAAATGTTAATGAATGCATGTAAGTATGTATGCATATAAAGAGGGGGATATAACACTAAATATACATTATAACATTATATAATAAAAACAAACCAAAAAAAAAAAACAAATACATTTTTTTTTTAGAACGTACCTTTAAATGGCAAATTTAAGCAAAACAAAAAACCAAAACATGAAGAACAAACAACTAACATTAATTTTAAACATAAATTTAATAGTAAAATTAAATTTAACATTAATGAAATGGTAAGCGATATACACAGCAAATTGTTAACAAAACTTTGAAAAATTGTTTAAAAAATACAAAAAACTATGATAAATGATAAAAACAAAAACACACACACAAATTAAGCAAACCAAACAAACACGAATTGAATTAATTTGTAAGCAAATAAAAGAAGGCATAACAAAATTTACAAAACTAAACATACTTAAACAAAACCCAAAAAAAAAAAAATTAAACCAAAAACTATACGATTTACAAAAACCTAAAAGCTAATTGTAAAAATCCCAACATCTCTTGTTTTTTTGTTTTTTTTTTTCTTACTTTCGTATGTGTGCAATTTTTAGAGGCATCGGAGTGAAAAGAGCATCGCAGCGTCGAGTTGCTTGCATGTCCCTTTGCCCTGCACTACGAATACAATAATAACAACAAGCAAAACAACAAGAAGAACAACCATACATTAAGAATGCACAGTCTATCCCACACCCCACACCCCACTCCCCCCAAGCAACCTTGACCATACCCTACGGCCCATTCTTTCACACCAACACAACACACACATACTCTCGCAAATATTTTGTGGCACCCAAAAACGTAAATTTGTTCGTAAAGCTGTTTGAGAATTTTCTAAAAATGCAAATTGGCATCACAAAACGTCTAAAATTAAACTAATGCAAAGTAAAAAATGCCAAATACCAAAACAAAACAAATGAAAAAAATTAAAATAAATAAAAATTTAAAAAAAAAAACAAAAACAAAAAAACAACTTAGCAACTAGTGAGAATTTTTAATGCAAAACAATGAGGTTTAAAAAGATAGAAAACAAAACACGATTGAAAAACGGAAACCGAACAACAGAACTAAAAACATCGATAAGATAACAAACAACAACTACTTATTTATAACAATTAATGGAAAAGTGAATGGAAACAAAACAAAACAAAACTAAAAAAAAAAAAAACAAAATGGCATACAAGAAAAAAAATTCAAATAGAAATTCTTTTCAAATATCAATAAAGCAAGAATATTAAAAAACAACACTAAATGGCGTTTATTATCGATAGAGGAGAAATTTTCAATTTTATAAGGGAAATTGGGAGAAGAAAAACACAATATTATATTTCATACCAGAAAGAAAAGTTTTCTTTGTGAATTAGGTGTCGCTTTTCATACAACCCAATTATCTTTTATTATTCTAGTTACAGTAACTGAAGCTGATGAAAAATCTATTTCATTTACGGAGGATTCCAGTTCCACAAGTTCCCAAGCTGAAAATATGAAAAATGCATTAAGCTCTACACAGATATAATGTTTAATTCTATTGGAAATTCACTGGATGTTTTTGTTTTTTTCTTTCAATTTGTTATGCGCTTTATTTAGATAGAACTACTACGAATAAATTTCAAAATTTCAATAGGTCACAGCGAAAAAACAACAATTCGTTGAGCTAAGGCGATTTATAAATAGATTGCTACTACTACAATATTCATAAGTACATAAATAAGTATTGCTTGAGAGTTCACTGGTTGTGATATTTGAAAACTAACTAGGCGCTAGAGAGCGAGTGTGTGTGTGTGTGTGTGTGTGTGTGTGTGTGTGTGTGTGTGTGTGTGTGTGTGTGTGTGTGTGTGTGTGATGTTCATTGGTATGTGTAGGTGTGGTATGTATGCGTGTTTAAGACTCGGGAGGTAGTTGGAAGAAGCAGCGCAAAAAGCGCCTTGCCTGGGGCTTTGTCTTTTATAAGCAGAAGAATCAAAGTTTTTGGTTTGTTTTTTTGTGCAGTCGAAAAGCCGCCCTCTAAGAGGCTTCATTATCATCCTCCGGCTCGGCGCCGCGACCCTCGCGTATACGCTTCAATTTGCGCTTTAGCATCATAACACCTGCAATGGAGCACAGACATTATAACATTATATTAAATGTTTTCGAAATAACGCTCACATTTGATGGCCTGATAGGTTTTGGCCGAGGCGGACTCGGTGACGGGCAGCGGATTGGATGTGGCCTTCTCATGCGCCAGCTTCACTTCGAAGTATGCACTCTTCAGTGTCTTGTAGTGCCGCCACTCGCTGGTATCCTTGATCAAGATGCATCTGCAGGGCAGGGGGAACACATTAGAAGATTGCGATTGAAAAGCAAATGGGCACGAGGATGCGCTTACTTGGCCGCAGATCCCTCGCCGGAGCAGTCGGATGGTGTGGTGTGATAGATGTGATGGTAGAAGCACTGCAGCACCGGCGAGTTCCAAATGGAGAGGCCATACCACAGCCAAATGGCCACATTGAGCGGCAGCTTGAAGTTCTTCGCAAACAGCGTGGGTATGAAATAATTGAAGGGCAGCAGATTGACAAAGACCTGCACCCAGGCGGCGATCCGTAGGCCCATGAATATCTGGTAGATGAAGCGATTGCGATTGGAGTTCTGCAACGCCAGCAGCGACAGACAATCCGCCAGTATGCTGTACAGGCCCAGCGTCAGATTCAGGCCAACAAAATAGTTCTCATATCTGCAGGTAGTTGCGAGTTTAATTCAATTAATATATGTATGTATGTATGTATATGATCAGATAGAATCGTTCAAGCACATGCCTGTACACATCGATGGCGACAAGGGCCAGCAGGTAGATGCCCTTGGAGGCTGCCTCCAGAATGTCCGCTTCCTGGAAGTCCAGCATGGCGCCATGCAAATAGAACGTAATGATGAATATCGAATAGAACTGAAACTTCTCATACTGATTCGAGCGATAGAAGATGATGTTATCCGAGCTATGGAACAGCGAATAGCGTCCCTGCGTCTTCATCAGCTGCGGCAAGATCATGAACTCGTTGTAGAAGTGCAAAAATAGACAGCATGCCCCATAGAACGCAATATTCCATATTAATCGAGCGAACTGTTTGCGCTTAAAATACTTGATGCTCGATGACTTCAGAAAGAACTGCAACAAATGGCATAAACAAATTGACAATTAGTACAATCAATGACATACACTTCCTTGTGCCAATAAATAAATATTTATATATATATATATATATATATATATAGTATAGAGAGTATATAGTAAGTACATGTGAGATATGCTCAGGCGTGGTTTTCATAATCGCTTTTGTTTTTTTGTATAATCTTTATGGTTTGCTGGTCGCGGCATTCGGTCGCTTTCTTTATACCCTGTGACCATTGAAAATGCTTGAGAACAAGGGCATCGTGCAGTTGTGCAAGTGTTTGTAACAGACAGAAGAATATATCTACGATATATTTGGAATATAACATCTTATATATGCTAGTATAAGTTTATTACTTTTGTATAGCCATTATAAACATTCAAAAATATCAATAAATATCGATTTCTGTTTTTGTTTTCGTTGTTATATATGGAGAATTCTACGAGATAGGGTGAGAACATTTAGGTATCGTTTTTAGAAATATTTGTCCTCATTCAAGTCTTGTCGACCTTTACCTGATAAGCCATTTTATAATGTTGTTTTGCTTTGTACAATCAATCAGGAATATTTCACTTTTTGGGTACCAATGGACGCCCGGAAATTATAGCCTCTTGCTGTGGTTCTAATTTCTGAAAGGGTTTTTTTTTCTTTTTGGGTCAAAAGAACAACTTCTGATAGTTTTCATAGTTTGTAATGTCTCTTGGTTTCTTATTTTCACAATGGTTTCCACTAAGAAAACAACATTGGATTTCGAAAATGTTTAAAAACTAATTTTTAGCTCTAATTTCTGATATAATAAAAGATCTTGTAATTTCTAGAGCCAAACGTTTACTGTACCAACAAAATAAAATAAGAAACCTTCAATTTTGTTGAGTATTTGGTATACTATACTATTAACACTGCTATTTTGAATACTTACAAATCTGTTTTAAGTGTTTGAAGATCAGACATTAAGCAACAAATGTTTGGAAAATACAATTTTGCATAATATGGGGTAAGTTATTGTCTAAAGAAGTAGGTAACTACTATACAAAATAACTATTGGATAAACAGAGTCAAATTATATATTGTATAGCGTTGGCTTTTTTCTCGCTCCACAAGGCAATCGAAATACTCGACATAATTGTACTATGAAGTACAGGGTATGTGGTATGCGCGCACACTCTCTCTCTCTATCTCTCTCTTTCTCACGACTAGAGTACTTGCATTTTTGTTGCGTTTATTGCCGTTCGTCAAATTGCTTGTCTTATCTAAGCGTCGCTGTCGCTGTCGCTGCCGCCGTCGCAGTCGCAGTCGCCAGAACGGCGCTTTACATCTGGCTACCGACTATTTATAAACGCCAAACTAATTGGGCACCAGGCACACACAGCAAACGTTCGCCGTGCGTCCGCTTACGAGTGTTTCAGCTGGTCTCGGCTCACCTGGAAGACGCGCTGGAAGGCACAGAAGCCGGTGGATAGCGCCACGAATATCCAGAAGACCGCATTGATCAGGTAATCCAAGTCGATATTTTGCAGCAGCGCATCGAAGCGATCGTTGGTGATCAGATATTTGAGTGGTAAAAAGAAGTTGCCGATTTCCGCCCAATAATCCGGCGGACCGGCTTTCATATCCAGTATGGACATCTTGAGTTTGGAGGCGAACTTGTGGGTGGTGCGGACGGAGACCACAAGCGAACCTCAATATTTACACGTTTGCCATGCAGTGATTTCGTTGTCAAACTAAAATGAATGAATGTATTTATAAACATTAACAATTTTGTCTAGTCTTTATTTACGTACCAGGCACATGTCAATCGGATATATCGATAGTTTAGTTGGCCGCTTGCGATAACGTCGTGTCGATAGTTAAGCGTGCTGCCAACCTGTGCGAAGCGCGCGATTTTTTTCAAATTCAAACAACAAGCTGTTGATATAGACCATTTTGCACTATTTTGCAGAACAGCAAATATGGCACAATCGACATTAGCGCACATTGTCAACCATCCCGCCGAGCCTGTAACATTGCTCAAGCAGCTGCTGCAGGCCGTCGCTCAGCCGGATGCGGTGCAATACATGAATCTGGCGACCATTGATGATGAATTCGGTGTACTCAATCGCACTGTGTTGTATCGCGGCCTCAGCGAGGATAACTGCATTATCTATGTGACGCAGCGCTTTACACGCAACTATAAGAATCTGAAGGCAAATGCCAAGTGCGCCATTACGCTGCTATTCCCGCTGGCACTGCTGCCCGCCGAAGGACCCAAACCGCTCACCTGGCAGGTGCGTCTAATTGGCGCCAGCGCTGTGGAGCTGCCCGAATCCGAAATGGATGCATGGTGGGCCAAGGAGACGCTGCCGGCGCAAATACGCGACATCATCTTTCCATGCGGCCAGCCGGTGGAGTATGAGGAGCTCAAGTCCAGGCACGACATATTCCTCAAGGAGCATCTGGAGAGCGGCCATCCGCTGCAACGTCCCCCAACCTTGTAGGTTATGTTAACTAGAGTTGAGCAGTCTCGTTCGAACTGAACTAGTTCAGTAGCTCACTTTTACTGATCAAACTACAGTGACTCACTGAACGATTTGAGAGTTCGAAAACCAATAAGTCAGTTTAAAGATTAGTTCAATCGATTCTGCACAGCTCTAATGTTAACTTCTATATCAAAGGATAAAAGGATAATGCGTATTAATGCTTTGTGCTTGCAGCACTGCCTTTAAGTTCCAGGCGCTGCGCTGGGACTTTCTCAAAGTGGGCGTGGCCGAGATTGCGGATCGTTTGCAATATCGCCGGCAGGATAATGGCCAGTGGCAGGCGATGCACGTGTCCACCTAAGGGAGCACCTGCATATGTTCAAAACTCAGATTGTATTTTACTCATTTTTATTCAACTAATATTTGCAAAAAAACAAAACAATCGCTCCATCCTACAAATACAAACAAAATTACAGTTAATTGTAAAACTAACTAAATGTGTTTTCTTTTTTTTGTTTTTGTTGTTGTTTTGTTGTTTAGCATACAATTAAAATAGTTAATAAATATTACACAAAACAGTAAGACGAAAAAAATAATGGTTACAATAATACACAATAATAATAATAATAATAATTATAATAATATTAGGTCAAAACATGCAGTTAGTTATGATTAAGGTTTGTTCTTCTTGCTTTTTACATAATACACGGTTAGTTTTGTTTTCATTTTTTTTTACAGTAATTCCCGTATAACGGGCAGCTACACCGCATTCACCGTCTCCCGTATCCAGTCCGCATTCGAGGTGATCCTGTCATACATCCGAGGACGCTCCACGCCCGTCGGCCCGCAGGCGATGCGCCAGGACGAGACTCCAATGAGAGCCCACTGATTGGTGCCCGGTATCAGGCATTGCACGGGCGCGCCCGAGTATTCCTCTTGCTGCAAATGGATATCGGGAAATTTTGAAAACTTTAAATACATATAAATTCAATTGTGTATATTAAAGTTGGAAATAAGATGACAACAGATCAAATATGAACAAAAGAAAACACCATGAACTTTCGGAAACTATTAATGCTTGAAATTATGTCCGAAATAGTAACCAAAATCTATAATTTTTTAATGATTCAAAATATTTGATTTGAAAATATCTAAAATATTGTCTAAATAATAGAAAATACGAATATGAATACATCAAAAATTATAAAAAATAAGTTTAGATATTACAACTACAGTAAAAACTCTGCTCAGAGACAACTAATATTCATCAAACAAAAAAAAATTTAAAAAAAAAAACAATTACTATCTATAAATTGAAAAAAATTTGAATACACATTGTAGATCCGAAGATATTTAGAGCTTAAGTTGAATTTTAATTTTTTTTTGCCTGTACGCAGAGTTTTGCGGGCAAATGGCTAAAACATCTCTTGATCGGGCATAAGTTGCGACAAACGGTGTCCGCCCAAGAGAGTTTTCATGGTATTGTGAAATTATGAGCTAGTCCTGACACCATAAAGCTCTTATTTTCGAGCGTCCACTGTATTGGGGGTTAAACACCCTGTTGGCCGCCGTCGTGACGTCACGCGACAAAAGCGACATGCAGCGACGCGTTCGTCAACAGAAACCAAATAATAATAGATGAGTAACGCCAACAACAACGATAAGAAGAAGAAGAATGCGCGAAAGGCGCTCTCCCATTCTCTCTGAGCATAGCACGAGCCTACACACGCACGCACACACACACGCGCACACACACACACACAGGCAGGCAGGCGCAGTCACGCAAATACTAGAAACATCCCCGCACGTCTGCATCTCTACCTAAAGAGACACTGTGCAGCTGCACTGTCAGATCGGGAGCTAACCCTCGGTCATCTATGTATCTCTTTCGCACTCGCTTTCGTCTTGAGCACATAAAAAAGACAACGCGCGCCAACTTTCATTCATTTGAGCGGCAGAACTGCAAGCGAGCGAACGCACAACGGCAAACGATTGCAAACGGAAACTACAGCAACAACAACAACAACAACAACAATTAACAGTTAAACGAAGCACTCAAATTTCATCATGGCGAACACAAAGTGCTGCTTAAAGATCAATTTTCAGGGCGAAGTGAGTTTCGTCATCTGTGCGGCGAACAGCAGCTACAGCCAGATCATTGAACGAGGTAAGTGCAAAATAGAAACTCAACTGCAGCATTAATAGTACTATCAATTTGTCTTTGCACTTCCATTCAGCCTGTGAACGCTTCCACATAGCGAAGACGCAGCGCGCCGGCGTAGTGCTAACCAATGGACAGGGATATGTGTTTGAGCAGCAGCTGCTGGAATACTTTCTGCTGCTCTTTCCCTGCCCCGAGCTGGTGTTCTATCTGCGCCTGGACTGGCAAAAGCTGCGCCGCGCTCTCAACGAGTCGCCCCTGAAGCGGCGACGCTCCGCGGATGATGTCCTTGACGTGCGGCAATCTGTGGCGGCAGCTCAATCCGACTATGTGGCTGTGCCAGTGCATCGCCAGAATTGTTTTATAGGCACATTGCCGAGCAGCACTAATGCGAGTGCTGCTGCTGCTGCTGCTGCTGCTGCTGCTCCTGCGCCTGCTGCACTGCGTCGCCAGAGCTGCTTTCTGCGTGAGCAGCAGCAGCAGCAACAGTTGCAGCCATTGCGCAGCATCAGACAGCAGCCGCAGCAGGTTCCGCCGCAGGATCAGCCCACGCCCAAGCGAATGCGTCTGCAGCTGTACAACAAGTCACGGAGATCGGTGCCACCCGCTGGTCAGCATGCCGCCTTGTTGGCAACCGCATCGCGCTCCATACGCATCTAACTGACCAGCAACAAAACTGTATATAAACCTTTTTTTTTTATATGTATTTAAGGTTAAAACATAGTTCCTAGCAATTAAGAAATATACAATATATGTACATATGCATATATATTTACATATATACATAAATAAAACAACTGTTACAATTTACAAATGACAATTAGAATTGTATATTAGCTGAGAATGTCCAACAGAATAGAATATATGTATGTTATATTCCCGTTAAATGATTGATTGACTGACTGATCAATTGATGACTGGGCACCGAAAGTCCATGAGCTTAAATTTGGACTAAAGCTATCTTTAATGACAAAACTGAGCCATGACGGAACATTTGGGAATGACATATTTTCGGTTTTATTGACTTTCATTGACAATTACAATTACCCTCTGTAAACAACTAGGTGGAATACAGAGGGTAAACTTTCAATAGGCGAAAACCAAATCATTGGCCTGAGCCGCTTTTCAAAAGGTATTTAATAAAACAAGTAAGAGTGCTCTAGTCGGGACTGCCCGACTAGGAGATACCCTGAACCCAGTTCTGACATCCATTCATACTTGCCTAATAGTGTGCATACATACAAACATACATATACTGCAAGCAGTGCATGCGGTTTAAGCAGTTATCTTGCTTTTTCACTGAGCCCCACACAATGGAAAGTAAAATCTTAAATAACTTCTGTGTTTATTGTCCGATCTTTTTAAAATTTGTAGGACATAACATTGGCTATAAAATGTGTGACCAAACCAAATTGCAAGGTCATACCTTCAAAAATGAGTTATTTGAATTTTTGGGGGGATTGGGGGGTGGTATCCAAAAAGTGAAAAATTTGTTATATGTGTATGCTATTCGAGATTATACATGCCAAATTAGGGGCCTCTAGCTCGTATAACTTGTAAGTTATAGCCCAAAAACGCAAGTCTGAAATCGAAATTTATCGATAACTTTTGAATGGGTCGAGTTATCGATAAAATGAAATAAACTTGATCTGTCCCGGCACTACGAGAACTTATATTCCAAATATGAAGTCTCTAGCTCTTGTAGTCTCTGATATCCGCGTGTTCATACAGACAGACGGACGGACGGACGGACGGACAGACAGACAGACGGACATGGCTAAATCGACTTGGCTGTTGATACTGATCAAGAATATATATACTTTATATGGTCGGAGATGCTTCCTTATGCCTGTTACATACTTTTGCACAAAACCATAATACCCTTTTTACCCATTTTTAATGGGTTCAGGGTATAAAAAATATTATGTCAACTGAAAAAACAGCGTTTTCACTTAAATTGAGAATAACCGAACAAAAAAAAAAATTTTAGAAAATAAAAATGTTGTGGAAAATAAAAGTTCAAATTCGGAAATAACTTTTCTTTAAAATTGTACGGGCGATCACTGTCGGATTCCTTAAATATTTTCTGATTTATACATAATAACTGTAACTGTATGGATCTCGATCGTAGAAGTTTCATAAATCGTTTTCAATGATATAACGGTTTACTTAGTAGTTAATTTTCATCAATCGTTTTTAATGATCTATCCATTAACATACATTTTAAGAATTGTTTTTTTAAATAAAAATAAATCTTAATAATTTAAACGTAGTCTTGCTTTGACTAAATATATGAGAGCATAACAAGTCAGGAAGAAGCCGAACAAAAGAAGAAAGTCCAATCAAAACGCTTCCAGGCAAACACATCTCTGAACTTTACATTTTCAACATGTGAAAAAAAGCATTTCATAAAAAAAAAAACCACCAGTACTAGTGATAGTGAGTTTATATTCCTCAAATTGTGACTGTTTAATATTTGGATTTCGGATAGCTTTTTAATAAAAATAAAATTAGTTGTGAATTGAAATAAAAGAGTCGCTTATCGCTGGCACAATGAACAGAAACATGGACACATTCGACGTGTTTTTACTCGAATTGGGAATGAAACTTATATTGAAGAAAAATTAAATTATATTATAGAAAAATTAATTAAATATCAACTAAATAACAGCTTTTTCCCATGAATTGAGAATAATCAATAAATAAAAAATGCTTTTAAACGCTAATACCTTGATGTGGAGACCTATGTTCCCAATTTGCACACGAAGATAATATTTCTCAAACAAAATTTTATTAAACAAAAATGTTGTGGAAAATAAAAATAAATAAAAATTTAATTTCGGAAATAACTTTTCTTTGAAATTTCTCTTTTTCGGGCGATCACTGTCAGATTTCTTAAATATTTATTTAACAAAAAAACCATAACATATATAATTGAATGCAGTCCATTTTGGTTTGCTGATTTGATTTCTGCAGACAAATATTACTATTCCAATTAAAATTAAATTCATCGATATTAACTAATACGCAATTTGCTCATGATTAAATTAAAAATAAAATAAAAATCATTGTAGCCGTCTTCAGCTCATCCATTATGCAGTTTCAATGTTGTGGACACCATGACGTCTATGTACACCCTGGGTCAGTTAACTGCTTGATCTATACCCGAAATCATTACTCGTTTGGTAGAAGCTTTCACTCGAATTGGAAATGAAACTTAGATTGATGGTATGCTTCTTAGCGCTTATAATTCGCAGTGGAACATATGTTCCCTATTTGCACAAAGACAAAAAGTTAAAAAAAATTATAGAAAAATAAATTAAATATGAATTGAAAAAACAGCTTTTTCACTTGAATTGAGAATAGCCAACCCAAAAATTATTGAATACGCCAATTCCTTGATGTGGAAACCTATGTTCCCAATTTGCACACTGAGATAATATTTCTCAAAAAAAATTGTGTTGAAAAAAAACTTATTATGCATAAATACAATTTTATGTTAACTGAAAAAACAGCTTTTTCACTTGAATTGAGAATAGCCAACCCAAAAATGATTGAATACGCCAATTCCTTGATGTGGAAACCTATGTTCCCAATTTGCACACGGAGATAATATTTCTCAAAAAAAATGCGTTGAAAAAAAAAATTATTATATGAATATAAAAAAAATTTTATGTTAACTGAAAAAACAGTTTGGTAGAAGCTTTCACTCGAATTGGAAATGAAACTTAGATTGATGGTATGCTTCTTAGCGCTTATAATTCGCAGTGGAACATATGTTCCCTATTTGCAATTTGCACACGGAGAAAATGTATGTAAAAAACAAATTAAAGAGAAAAAGTTAAAAAAACTTATAGAAAAATAAATTAAATATGAATTGAAAAAACAGCTTTTTCACTTGAATTGAGAATAGCCAACCCAAAAATTATTGAATACGCCAATTCCTTGATGTGGAAACCTATGTTCCCAATTTGCACACTGAGATAATATTTCTCAAAAAAAATTGTGTTGAAAAAAAAATTATTATGCATAAATACAATTTTATGTTAACTGAAAAAACAGCTTTTTCACTTGAATTGAGAATAGCCAACCCAAAAATGATTGAATACGCCAATTCCTTGATGTGGAAACCTATGTTCCCAATTTGCACACTGAGATAATATTTCTCAAAAAAATTGTGTTTTAAAAAAAATTATTATATGTATATAAAAAAAATTTTATGTTAACTGAAAAAACAGCTTTTTCACTTGAATTGAGAATAACCGATGAACAAAAAAAAAACCTCTTTAACCGTTGCACACGGAGATAAAATTTCTCAAAAAAAAATTTTAGAAAATAAAAATGTTGTGGAAAATAAAAATTCAAATTCGGAAATAACTTTTCTTTAAAATTTCCCATTTACGGGCGATCACTGTCGGATTCCTTAAATATTTTCTGATTTATACATAATAACTGTAACTGTATGGATCTCGATCGTAGAAGTTTCATAAATCGTTTTCAATGATATAACGGCTTACATAGTAGTACATTTTCATCAATCGTTTTTAATGATCTATCCGTTAACAAGTAGTACATTTTCAGAATTGTTATTTTAAATAAAAATAAATCTTAATAATTTAAACGTAGTCTTGCTTTGACTAAATATATGAGAGCTTAACAAGTCAGGAAGTAGCCGAACAAAAGAAGAAAGTCCAATCAAAACGCTTCCAGGCAAATACATCCAAATATAGTAGATTCAAGCAAAATAATATTTCGAGATTAAAAAAGTCAAAATAAGTGCAAGTATTACAACTATTCTGGAATGGTTAGGCATTAATATAAGTCATTCATTTATGGATAAAATAAAAATTGTGATATCCTTTTTGATATTGCTTTGAAAGTAAATCCATTTTGGAAAGTTATGATATCAGCATTTCTTCCCAGACAGCTGGACAAATAACCTTTATTAAGTATTCTATTTACGTTGTATAGAATGAATTCAATTCATAGATAAATTTTGATTAAGATAATCAATTAGATGTAAAATAAAAATTGTATTTTGCTCTTATATATTGCTCTAAAGGCAGTATCGATCAGAAAGATAAGCTCCTGGCATTAATGATATCGCAAACGGAAGAGTAAGTGAATAATATCACACTGGTTGCCAAGCATAAAAGAATTAAATTCATGGATAGTAATCTTATAGGCAATTTGCTCATGATTAAATTAAAATAAAATAAAAATCATTGTAGCCGTCTTCAGCTCATCCATTATGCAGTTTCAATGTTGTGGACACCATGACGTCTATGTACACCCTGGGTCAGTTAACTGCTTGATCTAGACCCGAAATCATTACTCGTTTGGTAGAAGCTTTCACTCGAATTGGAAATGAAACTTAGATTGATGGTATGCTTCTTAGCGCTTATAATTCGCAGTGGAACATATGTTCCCTATTTGCACAAAGACAAAAAGTTAAAAAAAATTATAGAAAAATAAATTAAATATGAATTGAAAAAACAGCTTTTTCACTTGAATTGAGAATAGCCAACCCAAAAATTATTGAATACGCCAATTCCTTGATGTGGAAACCTATGTTCCCAATTTGCACACTGAGATAATATTTCTCAAAAAAATTGGTGTTTTAAAAAAAATTATTATATATAAAAAAAATATTATGTCAACTGAAAAAACAGCGTTTTCACTTAAATTGAGAATAACCGAACCAAAAAAAAAATTTTAGAAAATAAAAATGTTGTGGAAAATAAAAGTTCAAATTCGGAAATAACTTTTCTTTAAAATTTCCGATGTAAGGGCGATCACTGTCGGATTCCTTAAATATTTTCTGATTTATACATAATAACTGTAACTGTATGGATCTCGATCGTAGAAGTTTCATAAATCGTTTTCAATGATATAACGGCTTACATAGTAGTACATTTTCATCAATCGTTTTTAATGATCTATCCGTTAACAAGTAGTACATTTTCAGAATTGTTATTTTAAATAAAAATAAATCTTAATAATTTAAACGTAGTCTTGCTTTGACTAAATATATGAGAGCTTAACAAGTCAGGAAGTAGCCGAACAAAAGAAGAAAGTCCAATCAAAACGCTTCCAGGCAAATACATCCAAATATAGTAGATTCAAGCAAAATAATATTTCGAGATTAAAAAAGTCAAAATAAGTGCAAGTATTACAACTATTCTGGAATGGTTAGGCATTAATATAAGTCATTCATTTATGGATAAAATAAAAATTGTGATATCCTTTTTGATATTGCTTTGAAAGTAAATCCATTTTGGAAAGTTATGATATCAGCATTTCTTCCCAGACAGCTGGACAAATAACCTTTATTAAGTATTCTATTTACGTTGTATAGAATGAATTCAATTCATAGATAAATTTTGATTAAGATAATCAATTAGATGTAAAATAAAAATTGTATTTTGCTCTTATATATTGCTCTGAAGGCAGTATCGATCAGAAAGATAAGCTCCTGGCATTAATGATATCGCAAACGGAAGAGTACAGTGAATAATATCACACTGGTTGCCAAGCACAAAAGAATTAAATTCATGGATAGTAATCTTATAGGCAATTTGCTCATGATTAAATTAAAATAAAATAAAAATCATTGTAGCCGTCTTCAGCTCATCCATTATGCAGTTTCAATGTTGTGGACACCATGACGTCTATGTACACCCTGGGTCAGTTAACTGCTTGATCTAGACCCGAAATCATTACTCGTTTGGTAGAAGCTTTCACTCGAATTGGAAATGAAACTTAGATTGATGGTATGCTTCTTAGCGCTTATAATTCGCAGTGGAACATATGTTCCCTATTTGCACACGGAGAAAATGTATGTCAAAAAAATATTAAAGAGAAAAAGTTAAAAAAAATTATAGAAAAATAAATTAAATATGAATTGAAAAAAACAGCTTTTTCACTTGAATTGAGAATAGCCAACCCAAAAATGATTGAATACGCCAATTCCTTGATGTGGAAACCTATGTTCCCAATTTGCACACTGAGATAATATTTCTCAAAAAAATTGTGTTTTAAAAAAAATTATTATATATAAAAAAAATATTATGTCAACTGAAAAAACAGCGTTTTCACTTAAATTGAGAATAACCGAACAAAAAAAAAAATTTTAGAAAATAAAAATGTTGTGGAAAATAAAAGTAAATCAAAATTTAATTTCGGAAATAACTTTTCTTGAAAATTTCCGTTGTACGGGCGATCACTGTCGGATTCCTTAAATATTTTCTGATTTATACATAATAACTGTAACTGTATGGATCTCGATCGTAGAAGTTTCATAAATCGTTTTCAATGATATATCGGCTTACATAGTAGTACATTTTCATCAATCGTTTTTAATGATCTATCCGTTAACATAGTAGTACATTTTCAGAATTGGTTATTTTAAATAAAAATAAATCTTAATAATTTAATCGTAGTCTTGCTTTGACTAAATATATGAGAGCTTAACAAGTCAGGAAGTAGCCGAAGAAAAGCAGAATGTCCAATCAAAACGCTTCCAGGCAAATACATCCAAATATAGTAGATTCAAGCAAAATAATATTTCGCGATTAAAAATAGTCAAAATAAGTGCAAGTATTGCAACTTTTCCGGAATGGTTAGGCATTAATACTAAGTCATTCATTTATAGGATAAAATGAAAATTGTGATATGCTTTTTGATATTGCTTTGAAAGTAATTCGATTTTGGATATAGTGCTCTGATATCAGCAGTATCGTCCCGAAAGATCAGCTGCTGACATTAATGATACGTGTGGTTAAGGCTTACGGGCATCGCCTGTCGTATAGAATTCGAATTCAACGTTCATGCAGAGAGAATTTTGCACTAAGATAATCGATGTTAGATGTATGTTAAGTAAAAATTGTATTTTGCTCTTATATATTGCTCTGAAGGCAGTATCGATCAGAAAGATAAGCTCCTGGCATTAATGATATCGCAAACGGAAGAGTACAGTGAATAATATCACACTGGTTGCCAAGCACAAAAGAATTAAATTCATGGATAGTAATCTTATAGGCAATTTGCTCATGATTAAATTAAAATAAAATAAAAATCATTGTAGCCGTCTTCAGCTCATCCATTATGCAGTTTCAATGTTGTGGACACCATGACGTCTATGTACACCCTGGGTCAGTTAACTGCTTGATCTAGACCCGAAATCATTACTCGTTTGGTAGAAGCTTTCACTCGAATTGGAAATGAAACTTAGATTGATGGTATGCTTCTTAGCGCTTATAATTCGCAGTGGAACATATGTTCCCTATTTGCACACGGAGAAAATGTATGTCAAAAAAATATTAAAGAGAAAAAGTTAAAAAAAATTATAGAAAAATAAATTAAATATGAATTGAAAAAAACAGCTTTTTCACTTGAATTGAGAATAGCCAACCCAAAAATGATTGAATACGCCAATTCCTTGATGTGGAAACCTATGTTCCCAATTTGCACACTGAGATAATATTTCTCAAAAAAATGCGTTGAAAAAAAAAATTATTATATGTATATAAAAAAAATTTTATGTTAACTGAAAAAACAGCTTTTTCACTTGAATTGAGAATAACCGATGAACAAAAAAAAAACCTCTTTAACCGTTGCACACGGAGATAAAATTTCTCAAAAAAAAATTTTAGAAAATAAAAATGTTGTGGAAAATAAAAATAAATAAAAATTTAATTTCGGAAATAAATTTGAAATTTCCCTTTTACTGGCGATCACTGTCGGATTCCTTAAATATTTTCTGATTTATACATAATAACTGTAACTGTATGGATCTCGATCGTAGAAGTTTCATAAATCGTTTTCAATGATATATCGGTTTACATAGTAGTACATTTTCATCAATTGTTTTTAATGATCTATACGTTAACATAGTAGTACATTTTAAGAATTGGTTTTTTAAATAAAAATAAATCTTAATAATTTAATTGTAGTCTTGCTTTGACTAAATATATGAGAACTTAACAAGTCAGGAAGTAGTCGAAGAAAACCAGAATGTCCAATCAAAACGCTTCCAGGCAAATACATCCAAATATAGTAGATTCAAGCAAAATAATATTTCGCGATTAAAAATATCAAAATAAGTGTAAGTATTGCAAATTTTCCGGAATGGTTAGGCATATACTAAGTCATTCAATTATAGGTAAAATGAAAATTGTGATATGCTTTTGATATTGCTTTGAAAGTAATTCGAATATCATATATTGCTCTGAATGCAGTATCGACCAGAAAGATAAGCTGCTGACATTAATGATAGTGTGGTTAGGCTTACGGGCATCGCCTGTCGTAAAATCGAAACAACGTTCATGCAAAGAGAATTTTGCACTAAATAATCGATGTTAAATATATGTTAAGTAAAAATTGTATTTTGCTATTATATATTGCTCTGAATGCAGTATCGATCAGAAAGATAAGCTCCTGGCATTAATGATATCGCAAACGGAAGAGTACATAAATAATATCACACTGGTTGCCAAGCACAAAATAATTAAATTCATCGATATTAACTAATAGGCAATTTGCTCATGATTAAATAAAAATAAAATAAAAATCATTGTAGCCGTCTTCAGCTCATCCATTATGCAGTTTCAATGTTGTGGACACCATGACGTCTATGTACACCCTGGGTCAGTTAACTGCTTGATCTAGACCCGAAATCATTACTCGTTTGGTAAAAGCTTTCACTCGAATTGGAAATGAAACTTATATTGATGGTATGCTTCTTAGCGCTTATAATTCGCAGTGGAACATATGTTCCCTATTTGCACACGGAGAAAATGTATGTAAAAAAAATATTAAAGAGAAAAAGTTAAAAAAAATTATAGAAAAATAAATTAAATATGAATTGAAAAAAACAGCTTTTCACTTGAATTGAGAATAGCCAACCTAAAAATGATTGAATACGGCAATTTGTTGATGTGGGAGATAATATTTCTCAAAAAAAATTTTAGGAAACAAAAATGTTGTGGAAAATAAAAATAAATAAAAATTTAATTTCGGAAATAAATTTGAAATTTCCCTTTTACTGGCGATCACTGTCGGATTCCTTAAATATTTTCTGATTTATACATAATAACTGTAACTGTATGGATCTCGATCGTAGAAGTTTCATAAATCGTTTTCAATGATATATCGGTTTACATAGTAGTACATTTTCATCAATTGTTTTTAATGATCTATACGTTAACATAGTAGTACATTTTAAGAATTGGTTTTTTAAATAAAAATAAATCTTAATAATTTAATTGTAGTCTTGCTTTGACTAAATATATGAGAACTTAACAAGTCAGGAAGTAGTCGAAGAAAACCAGAATGTCCAATCAAAACGCTTCCAGGCAAATACATCCAAATATAGTAGATTCAAGCAAAATAATATTTCGCGATTAAAAATATCAAAATAAGTGTAAGTATTGCAAATTTTCCGGAATGGTTAGGCATATACTAAGTCATTCAATTATAGGTAAAATGAAAATTGTGATATGCTTTTGATATTGCTTTGAAAGTAATTCGAATATCATATATTGCTCTGAATGCAGTATCGACCAGAAAGATAAGCTGCTGACATTAATGATAGTGTGGTTAGGCTTACGGGCATCGCCTGTCGTAAAACTCGAAACAACGTTCATGCAAAGAGAATTTTGCACTAAATAATCGATGTTAAATATATGTTAAGTAAAAATTGTATTTTGCTATTATATATTGCTCTGAATGCAGTATCGATCAGAAAGATAAGCTCCTGGCATTAATGATATCGCAAACGGAAGAGTACATAAATAATATCACACTGGTTGCCAAGCACAAAATAATTAAATTCATCGATATTAACTAATAGGCAATTTGCTCATGATTAAATAAAAATAAAATAAAAATCATTGTAGCCGTCTTCAGCTCATCCATTATGCAGTTTCAATGTTGTGGACACCATGACGTCTATGTACACCCTGGGTCAGTTAACTGCTTGATCTAGACCCGAAATCATTACTCGTTTGGTAGAAGCTTTCACTCGAATTGGAAATGAAACTTAGATTGATGGTATGCTTCTTAGCGCTTATAATTCGCAGTGGAACATATGTTCCCTATTTGCACAAAGACAAAAAGTTAAAAAAAATTATAGAAAAATAAATTAAATATGAATTGAAAAAACAGCTTTTTCACTTGAATTGAGAATAGCCAACCCAAAAATTATTGAATACGCCAATTCCTTGATGTGGAAACCTATGTTCCCAATTTGCACACTGAGATAATATTTCTCAAAAAAATTGTGTTTTAAAAAAAATTATTATATATAAAAAAAATATTATGTCAACTGAAAAAACAGCGTTTTCACTTAAATTGAGAATAACCGAACAAAAAAAAAAATTTTAGAAAATAAAAATGTTGTGGAAAATAAAAGTTCAAATTCGGAAATAACTTTTCTTTAAAATTTCCGATGTAAGGGCGATCACTGTCGGATTCCTTAAATATTTTCTGATTTATACATAATAACTGTAACTGTATGGATCTCGATCGTAGAAGTTTCATAAATCGTTTTCAATGATATAACGGTTTACTTAGTAGTTAATTTTCATCAATCGTTTTTAATGATCTATCCATTAACATACATTTTAAGAATTGTTTTTTTAAATAAAAATAAATCTTAATAATTTAAACGTAGTCTTGCTTTGACTAAATATATGAGAGCATAACAAGTCAGGAAGAAGCCGAACAAAAGAAGAAAGTCCAATCAAAACGCTTCCAGGCAAACACATCTCTGAACTTTACATTTTCAACATGTGAAAAAAAAGCATTTCATAAAAAAAAAACCACCAGTACTAGTGATAGTGAGTTTATATTCCTCAAATTGTGACTGTTTAATATTTGGATTTCGGATAGCTTTTTAATAAAAATAAAATTAGTTGTGAATTGAAATAAAAGAGTCGCTTATCGCTGGCACAATGAACAGAAACATGGACACATTCGACGTGTTTTTACTCGAATTGGGAATGAAACTTATATTGAAGAAAAATTAAATTATATTATAGAAAAATCAATTAAATATCAACTAAATAACAGCTTTTTCCCATGAATTGAGAATAATCAATAAATAAAAAATGCTTTTAAACGCTAATACCTTGATGTGGAGACCTATGTTCCCAATTTGCACACGAAGATAATATTTCTCAAACAAAATTTTATTAAACAAAAATGTTGTGGAAAATAAAAATAAATAAAAATTTAATTTCGGAAATAACTTTTCTTTGAAATTTCTCTTTTTCGGGCGATCACTGTCAGATTTCTTAAATATTTATTTAACAAAAAAACCATAACATATATAATTGAATGCAGTCCATTTTGGTTTGCTGATTTGATTTCTGCAGACAAATATTACTATTCCAATTAAAATTAAATTCATCGATATTAACTAATACGCAATTTGCTCATGATTAAATTAAAAATAAAATAAAAATCATTGTAGCCGTCTTCAGCTCATCCATTATGCAGTTTCAATGTTGTGGACACCATGACGTCTATGTACACCCTGGGTCAGTTAACTGCTTGATCTATACCCGAAATCATTACTCGTTTGGTAGAAGCTTTCACTCGAATTGGAAATGAAACTTAGATTGATGGTATGCTTCTTAGCGCTTATAATTCGCAGTGGAACATATGTTCCCTATTTGCACAAAGACAAAAAGTTAAAAAAAATTATAGAAAAATAAATTAAATATGAATTGAAAAAACAGCTTTTTCACTTGAATTGAGAATAGCCAACCCAAAAATTATTGAATACGCCAATTCCTTGATGTGGAAACCTATGTTCCCAATTTGCACACTGAGATAATATTTCTCAAAAAAATTGTGTTTTAAAAAAAATTATTATATATAAAAAAAATATTATGTCAACTGAAAAAACAGCGTTTTCACTTAAATTGAGAATAACCGAACAAAAAAAAAAATTTTAGAAAATAAAAATGTTGTGGAAAATAAAAGTTCAAATTCGGAAATAACTTTTCTTTAAAATTTCCGATGTAAGGGCGATCACTGTCGGATTCCTTAAATATTTTCTGATTTATACATAATAACTGTAACTGTATGGATCTCGATCGTAGAAGTTTCATAAATCGTTTTCAATGATATAACGGCTTACATAGTAGTACATTTTCATCAATCGTTTTTAATGATCTATCCATTAACATACATTTTAAGAATTGTTTTTTTAAATAAAAATAAATCTTAATAATTTAAACGTAGTCTTGCTTTGACTAAATATATGAGAGCATAACAAGTCAGGAAGAAGCCGAACAAAAGAAGAAAGTCCAATCAAAACGCTTCCAGGCAAACACATCTCTGAACTTTACATTTTCAACATGTGAAAAAAAAGCATTTCATAAAAAAAAAAACCACCAGTACTAGTGATAGTGAGTTTATATTCCTCAAATTGTGACTGTTTAATATTTGGATTTCGGATAGCTTTTTAATAAAAATAAAATTAGTTGTGAATTGAAATAAAAGAGTCGGTTATCGCTGGTACAATGAACAGAAAAAATTGACACATTTGATAAAGATAATAAAAAAAATGCTTTTAAGCGCTAATAACTTCATGTGGAAACCTATGTTCCCAATTTGCACACGGAGATAATATTTCTCAAAAATAATTGTGTTACAAAAAAAATTTATTAGAGAAGAAAAAATATATATGAGCTGAAAAAACAGCTTTACTACCTGAATTGAGAATAACACCCCAAAAAAAATGCTTTTAAACGCCAATTCCTTGATGTGGAATCCTATGTTCCCAATTTGCACACGGAAAATATATTGCTTAAAATAAAAATTACAGGAAAAAATGTTTGTGAATTACAAATAATTAAAAGGCAAAAAAAAAATACAAAGAAAGTGGAAGAGCAGCTCCATGCTGCTCGACAAAATCCGAACAACAACAGCCCGGCTAGTCTATATGTTTGCACTAGAACCGGTTGTGAATTATAAGTGCTGCTTCCTGTTGAACTAACTCGTAAAAAATTGCATACTTTCATGGGCAGCCCTCAGAGCGGAGATGCGAAAACTATCGCAATACAACAACTTGACAAAGTGTTGAGGCTTAGTTAATTTGTGACGTAGAAAATACTGAGTATTCTGAGTAATGATTAATCAAATATACAAAATATTACATTTAAAATGTATACGCCCATTAAACATGAATGATGGAAATTTCATTTAAATTAATAAGACTAAGGACCTTTTAAGGTTAAAGATTATATAATATATATACTTTATATGGTCGGAGATGCTTCCTTATGCCTGTTACATACTTTTGCACAAAACTATAATACCCTTTTTACCCATTTTTAATGGGTTCAGGGTATAAAAATAATAAAAAGATAAAAAAAATAAAAACAAATTCTGTTTAAGAAACCATAAATTGTAGTTGGGCAATATATAGCAGAAGGGCCCATCAACAACAAATACAACAAAAAGATTTAAATGTTAATGTGCTCTTAATTTGAAAATTCGCTATGACTAACAAATAATTGAAAAATGTTAAAAACTCAAGAACAAAAACCAATAACTTATAGTGCGACTGATTTATTACATTTTCTATCTAGAGAACAAACTGGTATTCACCTTGAAAATAGGGTTTAGACTCAAAATACTAATAACTTTTAAGAAATCTACACAACTTTAGAAAATACTTAAAAATGGAATGCTAAAAATACTGGAAAATACTATAAAACAATTTTATGTGCAGTATTTTTAATATCACTAGCATTTTGAATTAATCTATATTTTTATACCCTGAACCCATTAAAAATGGGTAAAAAGGGTATTATGGTTTTGTGCAAAAAGTATGTAACAGGCATAAGGAAGCATCTCCGACCATATAAAGTATATATATTCTTGATCAGTATCAACAGTCGAGTCGATTTAGCCATGTCCGTCTGTCTGTCTGTCCGTCCGTCCGTCCGTCCGTCCGTCCGTCCGTCCGTCCGTCCGTCCGTCCGTCCGTCCGTCTGTCTGTATGAACACGCGGATATCAGAGACTACAAGAGCTAGAGACTTCATATTTGGAATATAAGTTCTCGTAATGCCGGGACAGATCAAGTTTATTAAAATTTATCGATAACTCGTCCCGTTCAAAAGTTATCGATAAATTTCGATTTCAGACCAGCGTTTTTGGGCTATAACTTACAAGTTATAAGAGCTAGAGGCCCCTAATTTGGCATGTATAATCTCGAATAGCATACACATGTAACCAATTTTTCACTTTTTGGATACCACCCCCCAATCCCCCCAAAAATTCAAAAAACTCATTTTTGAAGGTATGACCTTGCAATTTGGTTTGGTCACACATTTTATAGCCAATGTTATGTCTTACAAATTTCAAAAAGATCGGACAATAAACACAGAAGTTATTTAAGATTTAACTTTCCATTGTGTGGGGCTCAGTGAAAAAGCAAGATAACTGCTTAAACCGTTTTCACAGCTTGCAGTAATGTGTGGTGTGTTTGTTTGTATACACACTATTAGGCAAGTATGAATGGATGTCAGAACTGGGTTCAGGGTATCTCCTAGTCGGGCAGTCCCGACTAGAGCACTCTTACTTGTTTGTATTTAGTTTTTTCTGGAATTTCTAAATTTTCAAAAGTATTTTTTATAATAGACACTGAGCTAAAAATTTATCGAATATTGTCAACAAGCTTTAATTTTGAAAGACAAAATAAAATTTCAAAAAATAATCAATAATGTTTCAGGCAATAAATAAAGCCCTGGAAATGATTAAATATCATAAAGGGATAACTTATAAACGTTTAAGGTGTTAAATGGGTATTGCTGGGGCACATGGTAAGGAAGGATAATGGTAGGGATGGCTTTATCTATTCAGACCTACACATGACGAAAAGTTTCTGTGAATTGTTCAAGGATTTGTCACTCACCGTGCAATCGTATTTCTGGTAGGTGGCCTCCATGCACATGGAGTTGACCGTCGTTATGGAGACGTTCTCGCAGGGCGCCATGTCGCCGATCTTGAGCTGGACGCGCTGCAGATGATCTCGCTGTCGGGACCAGCCGAGCGTGTTGCAGTTCGTCCAGATCTGCTCCGGTGCGCTGGGTGCCTTTGTCGCTTTGCTCGCCTGCGAGGATGAGGCAGAGACGGAAGCGGTTGCGGCTGCGACTGCGGCTGCGGCAGCGGCTGCGGCAGAGGAGGAGGATGCGCCATAGTAGTTGACCTGCGGCGCACTGTCGGGCAGCGGGTAGGCGCTGAGCTGATCCTGCCCAGCGGCTGCTGGCACCTGCTGCAGTGCCTCTGCACGCGGCAATTGCGAGGCAGCCGCCTCGGCCAGCAGGTAATCGTAGCCGGGCGCCTGCTCCGGCTCCTCGGCGCTAGCGCCGGAGCCCTCCGGCTGCTCCTGCTGTGAGGGTATGAGGAAGAACTGAGACGTCTCCTGGGCCAGACGCTGCCGGGTGCCTGGTGGCGCCTCCAGGCGCTCGGCCACCGGGCGGAGGCTGTGCTGGCTGTGCGGCGGCGGCGCTCGTGCGTCCGGCTCCGTCCGGACCACAGTGGGGTGGCGCGGCTGGATCTCCCGGCCGCCTCGTCGTGGGCTGTCCGGCCGTCTTGATCTCATCTCGCGGCCGACCCCCAGACAGCGAGCCTGGGACAGCTCCCTGTGGGCGCACTCAGACAGTAGGCAGACTCACTCATCGACCGACGCAGACAGTGAGACAGACAGTGCGCGCACCTGTGGGCGCACCTGTGATAATCTTCAGCATCTGGGTGACAGTGCTTGTGGGCAGCTGTTCAAGCTTCTGCTTCCAGTCTGCAGCCTTGAGTAGGCGGCAGGCAGACCATCTCCCAGCGGATCAGGCAGCAATCAGACTACTGCTGTGGGCAGCAGCCTCGATTTCCTAGGGGTCTGAGATCTCCCAGTCGATCTCCTTGTGTCATCTCATTGTGCTTTGAGCAGCTGTGCTCTGTCCTTGCTGCCTTGGGCAGGCAACACACAACTGGGTGAGATGCTCTGAAATGCAATGGGCATTTCAAATGCTTCAGCAGGCTGGATGTCCCCACCATTTCTTCTGCTTTCTGGATTTCTTCAGCTCATTACTAAGGCTGTAGGGCTAATATTTCTGCATTCAGACGGACATTCTAAACCATTTCATTTCATCAGTGGTTTCTCTAATTCTTCCATTTAAGGTTCATTCAAACTAAGAACTGTTACATTTTATTTTTAATATATTAGAATCTGCTGTTTTCAGAAGGACAGAAAACAGAGGACAGGGTATATGAACTGTAGCTGTGAACTGGATGAAATCATTCTGTAAATCAGAAAAGGATGTTTGACAGAAAGGTCATCAACAAGAAGATGCTCAAAGGTTAAACACAGGTTCTTGGGTGACCACTAAAACTGATAATTTCACTCCTAAATGACAACTAATGGAGGACCTCTTGGTTAGTCAATTGGTATGGTTTGTGAACTTCATAAACATTCCCTATTGTCAGCAGGATGTGTTCTTTGCTTCATATCATCTTCCTCATGGATGAAATTGTTTGTTCTCTGCTGGTGTAAGGATGGTAGCAAAAATCAGCAAACTAATTCTGGATGAACAAGGCCATGGCATAAAGTGGTGTGACTGGCTATGTGGCGTTTGGAGCAGATTGTTGACTCTGACTCATCCTCTTCTTCCGTTCGTGCAGCAGCAGGCAGGCAGCAAGTCACAATCGCATCAGTCAAACAGCTCAATGGATGGCATTCTCCTGATATCATCTCATTAGTAGGCAGATGGACAAAACCTGGACATGAACTGAAACAGACCCCGTTCTCTTCATGCTGAATGGGTGGGTCAGGTAGAACTCATCATCTTGCTGTGAACTAAGGGATATCTTGGGAACTGTTGGGCACTCAGGACTGAAAATGTTGCTTTGAACGAACTGGAGGGGGGGGGGGGGGGGGGGGGGGGGGGGGGGGGGGTGGGGTGTGTGTGTGTGTGTGTGTCCAGAAACAAGTCATCAGAGAGCTGCTCTCTGTTCCTGACTGTTTGTGGATGCCTCTTCTTCAAAGGGCCTTAGCTCAAGGAACAGAAAAAGACCATCATGGACAGAGGACTCTGCGGATAGCTGTGCTCCATGTCGCGCGGGCGCGGTGACGATCTCGATGGCTGGCGTAGTAGTGATCGCCAGGTAGATGACGCTCGTAGCCTTCGCGGACAGCGGACCTCGACGATCTCGCGGAACGGACTTCGCGCTGCTCGCTCGGCGCTGCTCGGCGACCTTCTGCGGAACAGCGACGAAGGCGCTGACCTCGATGGACGGAACAGGCGGCGACGATCTTCGCGGGCGATCAGGCTGCTCGCTGAAGGTAGTCGAGGCTGTTCGGCGGCGACGGCGACGATGTCGCCGAACATCCAGGCGGGCTCTTCGTCGGCTGCTCGATGTTGTCGCGGGCGTGGCTCTGCTGGCCATCTGCATCGGTACGGCCAGGGCGCGGGCTTCTTCTCGTTGAAGGTCAGGCGGTCGCGCATGTCCAGGGCGTGGACTGCGCGCCTCGTCGCTCCTCGGGCGTAGTCGAGCTGCGCAGGCGGCTGATGCCGTCGGTCGAGGCTGGCGATCGAAGGCCTGCTGGACCAGCCGGCGGCGGGCGGCTTCGGCGCCCAGACCTCGGCGTCCTGCATCGACCAGCACCGGCCGTGGCTCGCTGATCTCGTCGCCTCGGCAGGCGCTCGCCGCCGGTGAAGTCGGCGCCTCGGCCTCGACGAAGATGGGCACGGACGAAGACGTGGCGTATCGGTCTGCTGCTCGACGACCTGGGCGTAGCCGAAGGCGTTCCTGGTCGATGGCTGTCCAGCTGTTCCATGTCGCTGAGAACTCCAGCTCTTCTTGGCATGCTGCGCTGCTGCGGATATGTCGGCGGCTGAGCTCATCGACCTCGATGACCTTCTCCTTGGAGCGGATTTCATCGATCTCAGATAGGGCGAGGTGGGTGCCCTCGTCGTACAGCGTCGCCGTCGCGGTTGTCCTCGCCGTGCTGTCCACCTCGCTCAGCTCGCTGTGCGTTCGGCGGGCGGCCTCCGCTGCCGTGGGCTGTACCAGGTCGATATCCTGTTCGTGGCGACGAAGTCTTCGGTGACCAGCAGCAGGTAGGCGTAGGCGCTCTTCTCGCTCGGCGTCGTCCATCAGCACCTTGTGGTCATGGATGCCGGCACCTCGACGCGCAGGTCGATCCATTCGCGGCCTGGCTGGTTTCGGCGGCGCTCGTCGATGGTGCCGTCGTAGTCGGTGATGATGGCGCGATGGTGGTAGTTCGGCGATAAATGCCGCTGGTCCTGGTGATCGACGATGGCGCTCGATGCCGTCGTCGAGGTGGTGCTCGGCGGCGCTGATTTCGGTCTCCAGCTCCACCTGGTAGCGGACGCTTCCTGTGTGGATGGCTGGGTGCGGAGGCCCTCGTCGGCGTTCGCTCATGCGCGCCGACGGCCTTCGGTGCGGTATAGCGCGCTGGGAGGACATGGTGAGCGCTGTGTGGCTGTGTGCTGTTCTCTGGCGGCTTCATCTCATTTGGGGGAATGTTCTCATGCTGTTCTCATTCTGAGTGAGCGTTTGCATTATCGTGGGAGGTGTAGATCGAAACCAAGTCCCTCATGAATGACTGACCTCATGCTGCTATGGCTTGTATGATGATATATGTAAGGGCTCTGATGCTTTGAATGAGATTTGGTGTCTGGAAAAAGGAGCTCTCATTCACTCTGTCCTTGTGACTGCCATTCATGTGATACATTATTGTGATAAGGGCAGAAAGACACCCCACCCTCATTATAATCACCTCCCAGGCCCCAAAGGTCACATTGGAGATGAACGTCGTTGCGGTGATCGACATCCTGGCTGTAGATTCGATGGGCAGGCTCATGCTCTTCATCGTCGACATGGGCCTTGCCGGAACAGCGTTCAGCAACAGCTCGATCATCTGTCTGGGTGCTGCGGTAGACCTGGAAGGTCGGCATCATCGTTGCCTGCCTGCTCTTCGTAGGCCAATAGCCGTAGGTGCTGATCTCAATGTCGTCGCTGTAGGACATAGTCGACCTGCATGTCGATGTACTCTGTTGTCCTCGCTCATTCTGGGCGTCTGCTCTTCGTCGATATTGTCGGCCTGCTGCGGTAGTTCTTCGGCGCTGGCGATCATCGGTTCTTGAACATGGACGGACGCTCTTCGGCCTGGAAGGCGCCGAACTCATCGCTGTAGACGGCGTTGCCGTAGACCTGCTCGTAGGCGCGCGGGTATTGCTGTTCGTCGTAGGCGGGTGATCTCGTACTGGTGTCCATGGACGAAGGCGTGTCGATGTGCAGCAGCCCCAGGTAACCTGGGATAGCGGTTGCCAGCACCAGGCGTCGAACAGGTAGCCATAGTCGCGGTTGGCCGTGCGCAGGTGCGGATGCCGGCGGCGGCCTTCGCCATGCGCCTGCGCGTACTGGCTGTTCTCGGTGCCGACCATGATCAGGCGTACAGGCCGACGTAGGCGGCTGGAACAGGCGGATCGACCATCTCGAACACCGCTGCTGTTCGGTTTCCGCCGTCGGCGAACTGGGCGCCAGCGGACAGCAATGACCTGCTTCTCTCCTGGTGCGCGCCGGATGGTCGGTGTCTGTCGCGTAACCTGGCGAAAGCCGGATCGTTGTGCGCTGGAATGCGCGTGGCTGGCTTCTTCCGGTGAGCTTTGCAGTACCGCAACTCCTTCCTGCATTGGTTTAAGCCGGTCGGATCGGATCACTATATCTTATAGCTGCCATACAACAGGCAACGAATTAAATATTTCAAAAGAAAAATTGAAATTCATATGATATCAATTCTTAGAAGAAAAAAAATGCCATGCGATAAAACGAATTTTTACAAAATTGTGTAAAGGTTCGAAAAGAGTATAAAATCTTCGGCACGCCGAAGATAATCCTTTCCCACTTGTTTTTTTTATAAATTGATGTCAGTCTGTCTTCAGAATACGCGAGATTGGAAGAAAAGCTCAAATAGATTTGTATGACACCCAAAATCGTAATTTACTTGGAAGAGGTTTGTGTCTCAGCTGTGAATTGGGAATATTTGAGCTGTATACAATAATACCATTTGCCATATACCCCATTTAAATGTGTCCACTTACAGCCAATGTAAACAAAGGCGCCGGCGACCAGCAGGGCAATGAGGAAGCCGGCTATCACAGCACATCCGCACTTCTGGCTGTCGCCCAGCTTGCGGCGAGTGAAGCGTATATCCGAGTCTGTTGACAGCACGGACTCGGACTTGCGACGCAGTCCATGATGGGCATGGTTGTGACTGTGGCTGTGCATGTGCAGGTGATGCTGTTGTTGTTGCTGTTGTTGTTGTAGTGCCTGCTGGTGATGCTGCTGATCCCGGTCGCGGTCCCGCTCCCGATCCCGCTGATCTGCCACAGCTGTGCTGGCTGCTGTTGTTGCTCCAACTCCAAGTCCAGCCCGACTCCAACGGCGACTCCAGATCCATTGCTGTGCGTATGATGGGGCTTGTGGTGTCGCGTACAGCGTGTATTGTGGAATACCTTGGGTGGCTGCGTGGCCGCTATTGGCGACAGAGCGCCATTGCCATTGCCATTGCCATTGGGATTGGGATTGGGATTGCTTTGGACGAGGCCCTGCTGTGGAGCAAAGAGCGCAAAACAAGTTCATAATTAGTGACAAAGCGTCGCAATGGTCAATGACCACAAAAGCGCCTTACAAATTAGACGCATTAATTTTGCGCCAAATCATGCCGTTAAATCAGCCAACGTAACGAACGCTCCAAAGCACGCCACAGCGCCTTGGTAATGCACTTGAAAATGTTTTTTTAATTTGATTTTTGTGCGGTTGTTATTGTGGTTGCTGTGCATGCAAATGCAACGCAATGTTTGCATGCAGCATGATGACCGCAACGTAAAACCAAGGAAGCATTGCATTGTATTTTACCTTTTGTTTTTATAGCTTTTTATGAATTAATTACGGAACCAATTTTGAAGCTTTTCATATTTAGTTTTGAAAACGATAAGCGATTAATCAAACTGCACTTATTTGGCTAAGCCTAGTGGAACCGTCTGGCAGCACTATGCAAGGGATCAAAAGGCTGGTAGCATTTTGGCTGTTAGGTTGGCTGCTCAAGTTTCTCTTTTTGCTTGAAAACAATCAGGTCTGGCAGCACTAAGCATGGCAGGATCAAAGAGCATGGGCGATAAGTGAAGTTGGCTGCAGCGCAAATTGGTTCACAATGTTAAATAACGGACAGCTTGTGAAATTTCAGGCGGTTGTTTTATTGTTGCAATTGCAAAACCGACAAAAAAAAAAGACAAAACAAAACAAAACACACAGAGAACATACAATGTACGTAAACACACTTTAGAAAATTAATTAAAGCGTAAGTAAAGCAAAATGAAACAACAAGCTGGCGGTAAACAGGTCGCGACGCGGCCTACTTTTCTCCGCGTGATGCTGCTGCAAAGCTGACATATGTACGTGTGTATGTATGTGTGTATGTATGTCGGTATGTTTGTGCACATAACAATAATAAAATAAATGAGCAGCAAACAGCGCAAAATGTAATTAAACAGCGTGAGTAGAAAGAGAGCGCGTAAATGGTTTCCTCATTTCATAACATAACATCTGCGTTTATTGACCATGTCGCATGTATGTACATATGTATGTATGTACATATGTGTGCGGCCATTTTGGGTTAACTGATTAGCGGCATTTGCATTGTGTGCATGTGCATGTGTGTGTGCGTGTGTGTGTGTGTGTGTTGCGATTGCACAGCAGCATTTCACTCACGCCGCCTTTGCCAGATTCAGTTCGTCCGGGGAGTCAGCCAAAAGTCAGTTGGCCGCATAACGGTGCACAGAGCGCGCACGTGCGAACATTTTATATTACCGCACACACACTGACCCACACACACACACACACACGCACGCACGCATTTCCTTCTTTCATCTGCAGCTTTAGATATTTCTTCGCTAATTATTGCACAAACTGACACACTTACATATGTATGTATGTATGTATTTACATACATGCTTACATTGTATTTGATTACATTTTTGCATAATTACTTACCTTCCAATTGCTTTTGCCTCCGTTCGCTTGCATCTCTTTGCTTTTGTCTTTGCTGCTGTTGCGATTGCTGCAATTGTTGTTGTTATTCTTTTTGTCAACAGCCGCTGCCGCTGCTGCTGCTGCTGCTGTTGTTGTTGTTCCGGCTGAATTTGCTATTGTCGCTGCCGTTGAATTTTTATCCGCATCGCGAGTTTTTTTGATCTGCAAAATCGAATCACAATTGTTAGAAACCAAAAACACACCAAAAAAAACTGTGCGGCAGCGTTTTACGGCTGTGATAATAGAAGCAACATGCGCGCTGCCAACAGGTGCTAATTGTGGCGTGGCCAGCCCCAAATTTAACGGACAGTGGACGTGAGTCAAGCGCCAGTAACTGCTCCAGTTAGCAGTTAGCAGTTTGTGTTTGTATTTCATAAATACATATATATTTTGTTGTCATTCTTCGCTTTTTTGGCCAAACTGTTACAATAAACACAAACAATAAAAAAAAAACTAAAAATATAAAGAAATGATGAAAAAACAAGCAAGTGCCCGACTACGAGATACCCTGAACCTAGACCTTACAATCATTCATACTAATCTAAACACACACATGCTGCAGTACAAGCAGTGCAAGCAGTGCAAGCGTATAAGCAGTTAGCTTGCTTTTTCACTGAGCCCCACACATTGGAAAGTTATATCTTAAATAACTTCTGTGTTTATTGTCCGATCTTATTGAAATTTTTGGGACAGGCAATTGTCGATGATATGTGTGACCAAACCAAATTGCAAGGTCGTACCTTCAAAACTTTTGGGGGGTTTGGGGGGTGGTATCCAAAAAGTGAAATATCTGTTACATGTGTATGCTATTCGACGATTATACATGCCAAATTTGGGGCCTCTAGCTCTTATAACTTTGAAGTTATGTCCCAAAAACTCTAGTCTGAAATCGAAATTTATCGATAACTTTTAAACGGTACGAGTTATCGATAAAATGAAATAAATTTGATCTGTCCCGGGATTAGGAGAGCTTATGTTCCAAATATGAAGTCTCTAGCTCCTGTAGTCTCTGATATCTGTGTGTTCATACAGACAGACAGACGGACAGACAGACGGACATGGCTAGATCGACTCGGCTGCTGATACTGATCAAGAATATATATACTTTATATGGTCGGAGATGCTTCCTTATGCCTGTTACATACTTTTGCACAAAACCATAATACCCTTTTTACCCATTTTTAATGGGTTCAGGGTATAACAAGTGGGAAAGGATTATATTGGGCGTGCCGAAGATCTTATACTCTTTTCGAACCTTTAGACAATTTTCATTCTGCACTTCCATATGCTGTAATAATTCATTTTATCGCGTGGCACTTATTTTTTTTTGTTCTGGAATATTAAATTTTTTTCCAGTTGTGTGGTAGCTACAAGATATAGTGGTCCGATCCGGCCGGGTCCGATCAATGTTATGTATATTTGATTAATAATGGCCAAAACCGACTTTAAGTTGTATGGCAGCTATAAGATATAGTGGTCCGATCCGGCCGGTTCCGACCAATGTGCTGTCCCTTTGAAAAATAAGTCTCTGTGCAAAGTCTTATCACGATAGCTCAAAAACTGAGGGACTAGTTTGCATACATACAGACAGACAGACAGACGGACATGGCTAGATCAATTTGTTTTGTCATTCTAAGCATAGTGGCAGTAACTTTTGGGGGTCTCCGACGCTTTCTTCTATGCGTTACAAACTTCAGCACAAACTTAATAGACTATTTTCTTCGAAAAGAGTATAAAAAGACGGCCCATAAACGAAGCCAATGTCAAGCAATCAGCGCCCCGAAGCGACAGCGACGTCGACGGTGACGGCGACTTCGACGCCAGCTGCGCAGCCAGCGTCAAAAGAAAGTTGCGACGAGGGAAACGTTCCCTGGCTCATCTTTTTATATTTACATATAAATATGCATATGTGTGCAATACACACACACACACAACACACACACACACACATATTAACATATTTTGGCGCTGATATGAACTTTTATTTTCGATTCAGCAACTTTTACTTTAGCTTGTTATGTTGCTATCAACATTTTGTATCAACAATGAGCGCGCGACACCAAAAAGAGAATCAACAAGCGGCCCAAGTCGTGTTGCGTTTTCGCTTTTCTTTCACATGACTAATTAGGAAAATTCATTAAAATCCCCACACACACACACACACACACACACACACATACACGCCAGCATGGCGGCAGCTTACAAACATGTTTGGGGCGCAACATGTTGCCGACGCACAGTGGAGTCGCTTAGCAAAATCAAACCAAAAATATTTACTAGTACAGAAAAATACCATAAAATAAATACCAAAGAAAAACAACAACAAATGTACAAAATAATTAAATTCCGAAATCGAAGGCATATGTAATGATGTGAATTTGTTTAATGCCGCCCACTGTGTGCCGTTGCAGTGTTGCAGTAACGTGTTTTCGGTGACAACAACAACAACAACAGCAACAACAAAACACTTTCATTTCGCTGGCGACGTTGCCGCATTTTTTGTTCGCCTTGGCTTTGAATTTTTGACTGCAATTGGCACAAAAAAAAAACAAAAATATTCGCTTTCGCTGCTAAAGCTGAAGCAACAACAACAACAACAACGACAGCAGCAGTGACAACAACAACAAATATTGCCATGGCAAACAAAACAATTTGAAATGCGCTTCTTCTTCTTCTTCTTCATCGGCCAGCAATGACACTTGTCAATGGCAAACGAGTTCGTGGCCTAAGTCTTTTGAACTCTGTCGCACGCTGCACTTTCACAGCGACCCCTTCCGCCTCACGCCCCCTTCCGCCCCCCACGCCCCCCACCTGCTGCGCCAGTTGCCACAAACGAAACGAAAGTTGCAATTGCATTTGCTAGAAATGCATTAGGCACAATTTTCACAGATTTCGGCAGCATTGCGGCAATGACAATTTTGTATGCCCTTACCAATTCCGAGAGTCCTCTCTCTATTTTGAATTTTGTAATCCCGTCACGAACTCCTATTCAACACAACTAATATGTTTGATTTATCTGTAACTTTATTGGCAATATATCTATATATATCTCTTCCATATACCAACTAAAGAGACATATACATACATATCTTAGCTTACAAGTTACTTAATCGTAGAAATGCAGCTGTTACCTAAAGGATTACTACTTTCATATCAATTTACTGATATTATTACAATTTTATTTAAGTATTGGAAACACTTACTATTGTCATTTTAGTAAAACACATTTGTATATATATACATATATATATATATTAAATATTTATTTAAGCTTGAACTAATTTGAAATGTAATTCTTGTATTTATTTAAAACGTTGGCCGAAATTCCGAGAGCACAAAAGTTATACCTAATGCATTAAAGTATGAAAACATAACTTATTTTCATACTCTTTTCGAAGAAAATAGCATATTAAGTTTGTGCTGAAGTGTGTAACACATAGAAGGAAGCGTCGGAAACCCCCAAAAGTTACTGCCAGTATGCTTAGAATGACAAAACAAATTGATCTAGCCATGTCCGTCTGTCTGTCTGTCTGTATGTATGCAAACTTCAGTCCCTCAGTTTATGAGCTATCGTGATAAAACTTTGCACAGAGACTACTATTCAAAGGGACAGCACATTGGTCGGATACAGCCGGATGACACTATATCTTATAGTTGCCATACAACTGGAAGTCGTTTTTGGCCATAAATCCCATGTTTTTAAAGCTATCGCGATGAAACTTTGCACAGATACTACCATTCAAACATATATCACATTAATTCAAGCCGGTCCGATCGGATCAATATATATTATAGCTGCCATACAACTGGAAGTCGGTTTTGGCCATAAATCCCATGTTTTCAAAGCTATCGCGATGAAACTTGCACAGCTAACCCTTTCGCACTTGTTTTAATTCTTTTTAGATTCATTTATACTTTATATTAAGTTTTATTACACAAATAAATCCAAATGTATACTTATGCCTAACTCGATGCAAACATTAAGCAAGCTCCACTTATGCATATTAATCTGAAGCGCTTCGAATAAACATCTTAATTTACGAAATGCATTTGTGTAACTGAATATAGTCCATATGCATCAATGGCGCCTTTTCCTCAACCAATCTATCTGGTTTGGTTTTAAAGCGGAACAAGTTTGTGAAGCAGCGAGCTTTGGGAATTTCCCAAATTTTCAACTAACAAAAAGATGCGAGCATAAAGTTGGCATCTCTAACATGATGTGAGACACGGACAGGAATGAGTATCAGTCGAGTGGCATCCAGTAAGTGATTTGGGAAAATAATAATAACAAAAGCTTGGTGGGAAAACCAGATCTTTTGGTGTCTTTGTCTTGGCCAGAGGCGGAAGTCGACTGGATATTTGGTCAGGTATTAGTGCCATATTATGATTTGCAATTAATAATCAATACGGGTTACACAAACATGGACAATGTTTTGTCTTTAATCTTACAACCAGCTACCAAAAAAAAGCAACATTAATTGGCCTCAGACGATATGAATAATTAGATGAACAAAGTAATTTGTTTATATTGATGAATTGTTTTCTGCTACCAAAAGCAGCACTCGTAATATATTTATAATTTCAAATGTACATATGATGAATGATTACACATATATATTTTTGTTTCAATTAACAATAACGGTGCAATTTAAAATTCGGTTCAGTTTGTAGTTGGTAAAACAAAACAAAAAGAAATTATTTTGTAATTACCCTTTTGGGAAGAAATATTACGTTGAAATTTATAATAATAAATTGTTTTGTTATAGTGGCGCAACAAATAAAAAATGTATTAATTTTTATTAACATAAACCATTTTTCTCTCTCGCTTTTAAGCTCTTCATTTTATATACGCACGATTTTCACCTTTTCTTAATTCACAAAAAATAATAACGCTTGTAGTTGTTTGTTTGGTTTGATTGGGTTTTTCCCGAATTATTGCAACAAATGTTGCACTTCAGTACTTAAAGTAACTATAAGGTTATTTTTTTGGGCTAAATATTATAAATAATAATTTTTATTTAATTTTCTATGTTGACTATAAATAAATGAATAATAAAATAAAAAAAAGGTTTAAAAAATACTGTAAATTCGGGGTTCTTTCAAAAATTTCGAAAATATAGATATATATATATATATATATAAATAACAGAAGTACTGAAAACTGAACAATCAGACATGCTCCCAAATATTCAAATACACATAACTTTTGTATTTGTATCAAAGATTGTTCAATAAAATTATATTGCAAAACTAACTCTTTTTACATGAAAAGCTATTTTTTAAATATTTTGTTAGTTTTAGTTTGACGAAACATTTTTTGAACATACGAAATTTTCAATCGAATTTACATTTGTAGATCTGAGTATCTTCAATGTATTCAACGATATAGATATATAAGTATATATATGGAGCCGTTTAATTGTATTTTGTATATATTTTTATACCCTGAACCCATTATAAATGGGTAAAAGGGGTATTATGTCCGTCTGTCTGTCCGTCTGTATGAACACGCAGATATCAGAGACTATAAGAGCTAGAGAAATATAAGTTCTCGTAGTCCCGGGACAGTACAATTTTGTTTCATTTTATCGATAACTCGTCCCGTTTCAAAGTTATCGATAAATTTCGACCAGTGTTTTTTGGACATAAGTTGAAAGTTATAAGAGCTAGAGGCACCAAATTTGGTATGTATAGACTCGAATAGCATATATATCCAACAAATATTTCACTTTTTGGATACCTGACCCCCATCTACCCAAAAGTGAAAAACACTAATTTTTCAAGATTTGGCCTTGCAATTTGGAATGATGATAAATTTTATAGCCAATATTATGTCCTGGCACTAAACACAGAAGTTATTTGAGATTTACATTTGCGTACAAGTTAGTGTGCTTAAACTGCTTGCACTGCTTGCACTGCTTGCAGCATGTGTGTGTTTGTATGGATGTGCATTGTTTGGTAAGTATGAATGGATGCTAGGACAGGGTATCAGCTAGTCGGGCACTCCGACCAGAGCACTCTTACTTGCTGTAATTTCATCTTGTCTGCTTTTGGAAAGGGTATCTCAATCGGAAATCGTTGGAGGCAGCCACGTGCGGACGCTCAGCGGCAGCGGCAGCTGTGGAAGTGGCAGTGGCAGTGACGGCTTTTCACTAATTTCCCTTGGAGCAAGCAGCTGCCGCAGCTGTCGCTTGCAGCAGCAGCATCCGAGAGGCAGCTGCCACTCAGTCGTGACGAATTAATAACGGCCACAAAAAGCAGCCAAGATTGGCGACCCCACCGGCGAAAGCGCCGCAGAATGGGGCAACATTTGTGCTGCTGATCTTTTACTGGCTGCCACGCCCCGATTTTCGTGTGCGTGACGCCAACTGTAGATGGCGCCTGCTTCATCGCCCGGCAATGGCGCGACGTGCCCGACTGTGGCATCAACACAAGCGTCTAAGCGGATTTTGTCCAACTGCCAATATGAAACTGGGTTGGCATTTTTTTTTTTGTATTTTTGTCTGTTGTTGCCTTATTTTGCGTTTTGGGTGTGTTAACTGCTCAAACTAGAGAGCTGACTCATACGAAATGCACCAACTGGGGGCATGGCCAAGTGCCACCTACGTCCAAACAAACGAGCCACATGTGTGCATATACACTCAACAAAAAACAGGGTATAACAAGTGCGCCTTCTACAGAGTCAAATTATGGGAAATTTGTATTGATTTTCGTCAAAAGTTACAAATGAATTTCTAGAACAAAGCTAATTTTGCTCATTTCTTGGTAATTGAAAAAAAAAAACTCTCACAAACAAGCCTCTGTTCTAAATTGTAATTGTTTTTAAGCAAAGTATTTAAAAAACAAATTTACAAAAATAAATAGAAATAATATGTCGAATTTTTTTTTTAACACTTTTCAAACAAATTCTGATTTTAATTTTGAATAAAACTATATTTAAGCAAATGAAAATTTGTTCTAGTCTCTACAATAATGAAATTTTTATGCAGTTTCTTTTTTTTTTTGTCTACATTTCATAAGCCTTTATTTCAAATTGTAAATGACCAAAATAGTTGTCCAAGAAATGAACTAAAATCAAATTTCGATCTCCAAACGCAGAAAACCAATTTACAAAAATATATATAAATAATATATGGAGTTTTTTAGACATTTCTGATTTACAAGTTAAATGAAAATATCTGCAAGTGTTGTTAAAATTTATTCGAAATGAATATGTTTTTCTAGCCATTGAAATATGTTAGCAAACTAAACTTTGTCTCTCTTGCGATGATGCAATACTGTCTGTGGAACTGTATATACATATATATATGTATATATTTTTTTTTCAGTGTATTTACATTTATGCATATTATTGCAAATCAAAATGCCATCTAGACAAATCGACAATTCAACAATTGCAGCACAACTCGATTTGGCCTCGTCTGGTTTTGAGGTCTTCTTCTTTCTTTCTTTTTTTTGCTTTTTGGCTTTTGTTTTGCATTCAAATGAAGTAGAAAGTTCTGCGGACAACAGTTAAAAGGTGAACATGTCCAACACTGAAAATTATACGAGTAAAATACGAATGCGAATACAATTAATTGAAATGCCGCCGGGCGCTTTCTTGCTATTTATCTCTTTCTCCCTCTGCCTCACCCTCTCCCCCTCCATCTGCCTCTGCCTCTGACTGCTCTGTTTTCATTTGACCAAATTGTTTATTCAGAATGCGATTTGGGGCTCTGGGAACAAATTGGATTTGTGGGTGGATATCGTCATTGGTATGGGAAGAATGTTTACGAACACAAAAGAAAAGCAAGCCAAGCTTTTAGAAGATCGCATAGCAAGCAACTAATCAGTATGCGTATTTTCAAAACAAAAACCTGTATATTTACTATATAGAATTTACATATACATATGTATGAGGGTCATTGAATTTGTGTGTTATGCAAAGAATATTAAACAGATCAGGTTATGAATATAGCTATTACACATGAGTAGAAAGGCATTAATATGAGCTCAGTGTTGCACATTAATCAAATTGAAGTTCGATAACGCTACAAAATTTATCGATAGCTGCTTGACTGCGAAGCTTCTTAAGCAACATTTTAGCAATACATTTAAAAAAAACAAAAAAACAATGTTATACACATTATATGTATTAATTTAATGATTAAATTGATTGCAAAGTTTTTTCTACATATTAAAATTAAAGTTTGATAAATCGCTACATTTCTACATAAGTATGTCAAAGATCTATCATATCTGAAAACAGTTCAAGGTTGTTCCCAAAAGCGTTTTGATGCTTTTAAGTGATTGCATTTTAATTTCCGCTGCCAAAATCGCGCTGCTCAATCACATTTTGCTAGTTTTAGCAACTGCGGCAGGAAAAGCCATAAAAAGAGAAGAGAAAAACAAAAAAAACAAAAATAAGCCAGCCAAAGCGCAATCACAGCAATGAATAATAAGCCCAATGAATTGGTCAGCGACGCCAACGCAGCGCGTCGCTGCCAACGTCGACGTCGACGTCGACGCAGGCGCATGCGCATGCGCAGTTCAAGGCTAAGCAAATTGCACGCACAGCGGCGACTGCGCTTTACAACAACAACAAAACGCTGGGCGTAGCAGCGGCCCACAAACAAAAATGAAAGAAAAAAAAACACAAAATAAAAGTCAGAGAAAAAGAGGAAAAAACAATTTGGCAAAGGGGCGGCCACAATAATAATAATAATAAAGCACGTCGGAATTGGAAAGTAAAGGGCACACACACACACACATACACATGCTTATAGTTAAGCACGAACATATATGTATGTGTATGTGTATGTATATGCATACATATGTATATTCATTCACAATCGAAAGGAAATTCAATTTAAGACATTCTCAATACACCCACACATACATACATATGTATGCATATGTGTATACAATAAATCGCCGCTTGTCGGCAGCGCTGCGGCGTCGCTGCTTATAATAAAAGTCATAAAATGCTTGAAGCTGACAAGCACAGCGACAGCAGCGCTGCTGATGATGAACAAACAAAAACAGGCACAGCCAATGAATTGTGCTACTTTCTTTGCCAGCAGCCGCTGCCGCTGCCGCTGCCGCAGCGCAGTCGACGTCTTTTGTTAAGACTTTGGAATTGCACATGATTGTTGCTGCTGCTGTTGTTGTTGCTGCTGCTGTTGTTGTCATTATTGTGGCCTATCGTCATTATTGTTGTGTGCTTGTGCTGCCTTTTGCTTCTAATTTATTTCAATGACATTTTCAAAGTAAGAAGAGAAACAAAATGCAAGCCGCAGCCGCAGCGGACAGCTGTGCTGCTCTCTCTCTCCCGCGCGCTCTCTCGCGCTCTCTCGATGAGAGAAAGTTCATGCAACTGTAAGTATGTGTGTGTTGGTGTGTATGTGCCGCCATTAGCGATCATTTAGCGGGTGGCCAGATCGATGCTGGTAGCCGCAATGAAAGGTCACTCAAGCTGCCGCTCAACTTTTGCACTCAAAACACACATTCATTGCGCTCAAGCAGAAAAGCAAAATAGACTGAACAAAAATGCGGAGCATGGCTTAGAAAAAAATGTATAAGCTTACAACAAAGCACTGACTACTGCTATTATTATTCTACTCTTTTCAAAGAAAGATTGTTTGTGCTGAAGTTTGTAACGCACAGACCCCCAAAAGTAACTGCCAGTATGCTTAGATTGACAAAACAAATTGATCTAGCCATGTCCGTCTGTCTGTCTGTCTGTCTGTATGCAAACTAGTCCCTCAGTTTATGAGCTATCGTGATAAAACTTTGCACAGAGACTTACTATTCAAATGGACAGCACATTGGTCGGAACCAGCCGGATTGGACCACTATATCTTATAGCTGCCATACAACTTAAAGTCGGTTTTGGCCATATATCCGATCTTTTCAAAGCTATCGCCTTAGATTTCCGTGTACTCTTGAACATCCTTATAGCTCTTCATTGTTTAAAATTTCAAATTGATTGAGCTATAATTAGCAAAGATATGCGTCATTAAATATTTCGGTGGTGCAGTTGGCAGAGTGAAAATTACCTAAAGGTTCGCAAAGAGTATAAAATCTTCGGCACGCCGAAGAAATTCCATTTCGACTTGTTTTTTTTCTTCTCGTCACTGCGGCTGTGGCTGCTGCTGCTTTTGTAGTTGTTATTGTTGTCTGTCGAGTGGCATTTGGCAAATGGCAACAACATTTTATTGTTGTTGCTGCTGCTGCTGCTGCTGCTGCTGAACCTGTTGCAGCACATGGCTAGAAAACGCGTTGCTATGGAGGCTACCCCACAAATCATGCTTTGGAAAATATGTGTCTAGCAATTTTGTGGTGTGAAATCTTGATTGGTAGCCTCTACTATGTTGTTGTTGTGGCTAGAAGGCCCGGCGCTCTCCTTTTGACTGAATACGTAACTCACACGCTTCAATACTTATTTACATACATACATACATATGTACATACATACACACACACATAAACTCTCACTCTCTGGAATCGATTTGTCGAAATTGGCATAAATACATTTTAAAAATACAGTGGAATTTCTAAAAGTCGCATTTTCTCTACATATCAACAAATTTACACATATTTTTACATCAGTTGTACTAAAACAATGTCTGAATGACTTTCAAATGAAAATGTCTTCAGAAATTTAAAAATAAATGTCAAAGAATATATTTGGCATTGAGTAATAAAATAAAAGTGGCCTAAATTTCCAGTAACTTCATTCAATCGAAGCCTATCAACATTAATCGTATGTATCGTAGACATAAAATGTTTTCGAATATATATAACTTTTTCAAATCGGATGCACATATAACTTAAACAAGTGTCCAAGCATGTGTTTCTATTTTGAGAATATACAAAAATAAATATTAAAAGTTTTTAAAGAAAAAGTATAAAATAATTTAATAATTTTTTATTTTTTTATAATAAGAGAAAACGTATTTTATTATTATCCAAAATGTCGTATGCTCTCGGGCTAAAATATTTTGGTAAATGTTTTTAATTCAAGAACAAAATTATAAAATAATTTCATAATTATTATTTTTTTTTTTTAAAACGAGAAAACGTATTTATTGTTATAAAAAAAATTTAATGCTCTCGGGTTAGAATAGTTTGGTAAATGTTTTTATTTCAAGAAAAAAGTATAAAGTAATTTTATAATTATTTTTTTTGTTTATAAAAGAAGAACGAGAGAACGTATTTTATTATTATAAAAAAATTCGTATGCTCTCGGGTTAGAATAGTTTGGTAAAGGTTTTAATTTCAAGAAAAAAAGTATAAAATAATTTTATAATTATTTTTTTTTTTTATAAAAGAAAAACGAGAGAACTTATTTTATTATTATAAAAAAAATCGTATGCTCTCGGGCTAGAATAGTTTGGTAAATGTTTTTATATCAATAAATAAATGTCGAAGGAAAATATTGAATTTTTACTTGTTTATACATACCCAAATTGTATGATGCCTTCGTTATTTATGTATATGTAGGTATTAATACAAAAGATAATGATGTAGATACATATATGATAGGTAAAATATCATACATTCTCGATATGCCAAGAGACAAACCGAAATTGGCGCACAAAAATGTGCAGTTTCCATTTGCGCCCCCGAGGATATTGAGCGGAAGGTGGGGGTGGCTGGTTGGGTGGGTGAGGTGGTGGTGGGGATGGGGATGGGGGTGTTGGGTGGTGAGGGGGGTATGGCGCTGGAGTGGGTGTTAGGCTGTGACGATGGCGTCAGCTTAGCCGCTGGCTGGTCTTTCTGGTGGCGATTGTGCAAGGGAAAAAAACGCGCCAAGCCAAAAGCAACAACAGCAGCAATAATGGCAAAAGCAAGATAAGCGCGGCTTTAACTCGCCGCAGACAAACCGACAACTGAAAGTTGTTGCGTTTTTGTTGTTGTTGTTGTAAAGCGAAACGAGTTTGTTGTTGTTGTTGTTGTTGTTGTCGCCGCAATCACTTTTGGCCGTGCGAGTCTTTGGAGTTTAGACCAGACTTATTGGAATGTGCGCCACACACACATACACACAATATGGTTATTAACATAGATAGATGTAGTATGTATGTACGTCACATAGGCAGCGATCAAAAACTGCAAATTGCTCAATAGTCAACAGCAACAATAACAATAACCGCCAGGCGGGCAACAAACAACAAAACAAAAACAAAAACCAACAACAATTTGGTCAGTGAAAACCTTGATTCAGTTGCTGCCGCGCTGTTGCATTGTTGTTGCCTGTGTATTAACGGCGACATATATTTTAGTTTGGAAAAATTCTCACCGCCGCCAGCACGAAAAACAAAAGCCAAAAGTCTCCCCCAACGTCATTTCACAAACAAATTTTAGACATGGCATTAAAGCTGGCACTCAAAACAAAACAAAACAACGACAGCAGCGAAGGCATTTTGCATTTAAAGCAGTTGCAAATTAAAATCACAACAAGAAACGAACAAAGACGTCGACAACGCACTCAGCAAAACTTTTGATTTCTTTTCATATAAAATGAAAAACAAAACAGCAGCAATCAAAGAGGCGGCAAAATGTTAACGGCCGTGCGCCCAAAGCAGCAGCAGCAGCAGCAGCAGCAACAATAACAGCAGTGCCAGCAAAAGTAAGTTACTAAGGCAAATTGGCTTATAACGGGACGAACTTTCACTGGTTTGTGGATGCTGCCACTGCTGCTGCTGCTGCTGCTGCTGCTGCCACTGCTGCTGCTGCCGCTGCTGCTGACTGACTGACTGATTGCCCATCAGCTTGCTGCGGGGCGTGTGCCGCAGAGTGGCCGGCATTATAATTTCCATAATTTTTCACAGTGGCAGCAGCAGCAGCACCTTGCATGTATTTATGCCACACTATACACACACACACACACACACACGCACACACACAATATCACACTACATACACACTCATTTTATGCATAACAATGGCGACTGGTGCCAGTGCCGTTACTTTTGCAGCATATCGACTCATTATCGATAGACCAGTATAGGTTACAAGTTACAAGACCACACGACTCGATTGCATAATCGAGTAACGAGTAACTAATATGACAAATGGCCCGTTGCATTTGTTTTGTTAGCCGACGATTTTTGTTTTTTGCACTTTTACTTTTGTTTCGTTCATTAACGTCGCCATAATTTCCAATTATGCTAAACGACAAGCGGCGATTGGGTAAACCGTTTAGCTGCCACAAATATCCATATGCCCCCTCAAAGTTACCAACGTCTTTTTTTAGACGCTCATTTAAAGTAAGTTACTGCCGAACACAAAAAGAAGCCAAATAAAAAGAGAAACAAACGTGAAATTCACAATAGAGACAGCCAGCTATTTTGAACAACAACAAAAGCACCAGCCTCGCTTGTCCATTCTTCTAAATGACAAATCAAGATATGCCACACAAAGGCTATCCTAAACAAACGACTCTTTGGCAAAAAGGCTTTGGTGGAGAAATTTTGAAAGAAACAATAGAATCCCAAAGTACAGTGGTTCATTCTAATTGTCAAATAGTCACAATTTGTAGAAATCATCGATTACAAAAAGAAAACAATTAATAAAGCTTAAGGTCTTCATTTAGGTGGAGGCTAATTTATAATTAGTCTCAACTTTTGCTAATAAAATAATAATAACTATATACTAAATTAAAACTGTAAGCTTTATTTGGGAAGTGCCCAAAATAGGAATTTTTTCACTTAATTAAAGCTAAATATAGTCAAACTTTCATAACCAAGCGATTAAAATAGAAATTCTATTAATAATTTTTCTCTACCATTTAAACAAACATTTGAGTCAGCTAATTAAAACCAACTAATTTTTACTGACATTTTTAATAGCTTGTACACAAAATGACTTTGAGTATAGCTCCAAATTGAATATTGCCATTTTGTGCATTTTGTTCATATATCTTAGAAAACAAACATGGAATAATTCAATTTCGGACCAGAAAAATAATTATGTATTCTGTACTCAACTGAAGTACTAACGGTTTTAGAATCGCGCCTGTCCCGACAATACTTGATTAAAGTGCGAAATTTTCTTTACTTTGCGACCGCTAACATTCTATTCTAAAATATTTGATTTAAGCCCGTTTTAAGAACATTAAACATTGAAACAAACCAGTTTGAGCTTAAAAGCAGTTTTTTTTGTTGAGTGTACTATTTACTATTACTAATACTATTTGTATGGCAGATTAGACAAGTTAGACTGCAAGTAAAAAAATACAAGTATTTGAAGATAAAAGACGATGCCAATTTCTGTAGAATTTGAATTGAGTATGCAAGCAGTGTACTAATTTAGCAGGCTTTAAGCGTTAACTAAGGTAAGGTTTTCATATGGAAATTGATTGAAATCAGGCAGCTAGAGAATAGTAGTTAGTCGCTCGTCAGCTAATTGAGCTGAACGCGTTAAATGGCCACTCAAATCCACTCCACTCTACTCCACTCCACTCCACTGAGCTGAACTGAAGTCAACTCACCTGGCTGTTGCTGCAGTAGTAAATGTCCGACATCCTGAAGCGGCGTTCACTGCAAAGTGCTTCTAGCTGCGCTGCTACTGTTGGTAGTGGTGGTGGTGCACTGCTACTTCTACTGAGTGGCAGCGTCAGCGGTGGCACGGTGGCACCAAATGCACATGACCGCGTTCTCAGTGAGCGGTGCAGGTGCTTTAGGGCAGCGTGTATTAACCCGTTTGCTAACGTTTGCCGTCGGTCAGTTAGTCAGTTGGTCAGTTAGTCAGTTAGTCAAAAGTGTCACACGATACTGAGCTACTCAGTTACTGCGTTACTGATAGCATAGATACTACTATACTTATGTTTATTGCGCAATCGCTTTGAGAGGCCCCTCAGCTCAGATCAGATCAGATTTTCCGCATGCTTTTTAAACGCCGCATGAATGCCAAACAGTTGAACAACAACAAAACAAAACAAAACAAAAAACCACAACAACAACAACAGCAGCCAGCCAGCCAGCTTTGCTGCACTTCACGCTCCGTCTTGCAGAACACTCACTCGCCTTTTTCTTATATTTGTATATTTATTTTTGAGAGCGCACGCGCACCTTTCCAAAAGCGCATAGAAAAAATAAAAACAGCGTTTGCCGCGCAGCACGTTAAGTCTGGGATGATGGGCGAGTTTGCAGTTGGCTGTTTTGGATAGATGGATAGATATAGCTAGATGGATGGTAGAGCGCGACAAGCGACCGTCTCGGGCCAAGTGGAAAAGCTGACTGTCTTGCGTCTTGAGCAAGCAGTTAGTCGCTCGCTGAGCAACTTCTTCGGCGACGCAACCGCAACGAAAGTTGTTGTAACCAGTTTGACGCTGAGCCGTTTCAGTTTGGCCAAAGCCCAAAAACAACCGCACACACACAGAAACCCGATGGAAAAAAAGAAGTTTTCAAAAACAAAAAACAGCGTCATTGACAGGCGGCCGATTAGCGATTAGCGGACAAAGGACATGCATTTAAGCCGGTGATTTATGGTGAAAACGAATCATTGAAACGAGTCACACCTGTTGGCGGCGGCCTGTGCGGGCGGATAACGGTGGACAAGGACGCAAGGCACTGACTCGCTGGACAGTGGGTGCAAATGGTTGCATTCGCTCTTTTATATTGTTTGATTTATTGTTTTCTAATCATTGCAAACTAAACTTACTAATTAGTGTGCTAAGCACAACCGCATATTGAATTATATTTAATAATTATATTTGAAATTTTCTTGTTTAGCTAACATTTTTATTGATTCAAGTTTACTACAAAACTCAGATTAATTTTTAATTATATTTCTAAGCATTTCATAAAATTCCTTTTTCCCAATCCTAATTATTTGTTAATATAACATTAAAGTTTGTTACGTTTTTTGAGAATTATGAAATTGGTACTTTATTTTAAAAACGCTATATATTCTTCTAGCATATAAAATAATTAAATTAATTATATTAAAATTAAATGCTTTTGCAACAATTTCTCCAAATATCCAATTCAAAAAAATTGTTGGTTTTTTATAGCCACATGTTGTTAAAAGTGTTGTATTTATAGTTTTCATAACTTAAAAGAGTTTATGTTCTATAAATATTTGTATACAAATTTATGTTTTTTCGTTACTTAATATGAATAGTATTGCCCTCTACTTTACATGCTTCAATTGTATATATATTTTTTTAAATTAAAGCATGAAAATAATTATAAGCTATAGCATTATTAAAAATCATTGTATTAAAACTCAAGAATTGTCAACTGTTTGGCCCAGATTTTGAATTGAATACGCCATCATTGCCAGCTGTGCCGAAGCTGTGGTGTTGCCAACCAACAAACAGCTGTTTAGCAAAACAGCTGCTTGCATATCGATTATTATATTTGTGGGATGTTATGCTATCGATTTGTGAGCACCTGGATGCATATATGTTGTTGTTATTTTGTTGGCACTTGATTTGATTTGATATGTTCTGAGCTATGATATAGCAGTTGATGTCCACGAAGTAACAGCTTGTGATGGCACGCAATGTGCTAGAGAGCAGCCTGCTGGGCGCTGGCTTCAGTATCATCTTTCAGGTGAGCGGGCCGCCGGGCGCCTAACCGAATACAAAATGCATGAGTCAGAATTGTCGACGTTGTCACGATTAATGTTTTTTTTTTGTTTTTGTGCTGTTATCTTGCAGATACTGTGCCGCATCCTAACGTTCGGCATCAATGCCTACATTGTGCGCAATGTGGGTCGCGAAGTGCTGGGCATTATGAATGTGCGCCTGCTGCTGCTCGAGAGCACACTGCTCTTCTTGTCGCGCGAGGCCATCAACCGGGCGGCGCTGAGCGCCAACTCTCAGCAGCGCGACAAGTGCTCGTGGGCGCAGCTGATCAATCAGATGTGGCTTACGTAAGTGGCTGACACGCACAAAGTCCTGCCCATTTACTATCCCACTTATCATTTACAGCCTGCCCATTTGCGCCGCCCTCTGCGCACCCTGTTTGTACATCTGGCTGCACTGGCTCTCCGCCGTGGATGCTTCTTTTAGCGCTCAGTATGAGTTCGCCTGCTATGCGGTGGCGCTGTCCTGCGTGCTGGAGCTGGTAGCCGAGTCGGCCGTTTTTGTGGCGCAGGTCTTTTGCTTTGTCAAGCTTAAAATTGTGCTCAATACGCTGCACATTCTCGTGCGCTCGGTCATCTTTCTTTGGATCGTCATCGGGGATCGCAGTGCGGCTATCAATGCGTTTGCAATTGCCCAGCTGGCAAGCGCCGTGACCATTGTTGTAGGTCAGTACGGTTTCTTTCTGTACTACATCAAGCGCTTCAACGCCTACAAACTGCAGCTGCAGCAACATCAGCAGCGGAAGGCTAAAGTACCGCACGAGCCCAGCTCCTGGGAGCGCTCCTTGTTCGAGCACATGGATGACTTTCCGTTCACAAAGCTCACGCAGCTTCTTCCCGGCGTTCTGAGCCGCACGGACAAGGGCGCCAGCTTCAACCGGGAGCTGCAGACGCTCACGCTGAGCTTCATCAAGCAGGGCGTGCTCAAGCAGATACTAACCGAGGGCGAGAAGTATGTGATGTCCGTGTCACCGGTGCTCAGCTTTGGCGAGCAGGCCACCTACGATGTGGTCAACAATCTGGGCAGCATGGCCGCCCGCTTCATCTTCCGGCCCATCGAGGATAGCGCCTATTTCTACTTCACGCAAACAGTAGCAAGGGACACACGCCTGGCCAAACAGCCGCCGGAGCGGGTGCGTCAGGCGAGCAGTGTACTAAACAATCTGCTGCTGGGCGTCAGCTCGATTGGCCTGCTGGCGCTTACATTTGGCCAGAGCTATGCGCACACGCTGCTACTGCTGTACGGTGGCGAGGATTTCGTTGCCGGCGGATTGCCGCAGCGACTGCTGCAGTGGCACTGCCTGGCCATCTATCTGCTGTCCGTCAACGGCATCAGCGAGGGCTACATGTTTGCGACGAACACCAGTCGCGACATTGACAAGTACAACTATCTGATGGCCATCTTTTCGGTCAGTTTCCTTGTCCTCTCGTACATTTTGACCGGCATTTTTGGCCCTGTGGGCTTCATCTTTGCCAACTGCATAAATATGCTGGGTCGCATTTTATACAGCACTTGGTACATCCGGCATCAGTATCAACCACTCGGTCTGAATCCTTTGCAGGGACTCTGGCCCGGCAAGCTATTCGGCGGCACGCTCGTGCTAGCCGGTCTCACATGTTACTGGGTAAGTGACCCATCTCTGGAGAGTACCATTTAATGTATATCTTCAATATCCGTGTACTCCTTTAGTATCGACATGCGATCCTTGGCACGCATCTGGGCGTTGGCTTGGCCGGTGGCGTTTTCTGCTTGCTTGCCTGGGCTCTGGCGCATCGGGAACTGGTGCATTTGGCCTGGAAGTACGGACGTCGCATCAAGATCGATTGAAGCTTTAGATAAAATCGTTTGTTTTCCTATCCTGGGGCAATAGCTTTTCTACTCCGTGACCACAAATCGCACATCACGTTGGACATACCTTCTATATAGTATATACAGTTGACAAATAAATTAATTGTTAGTTAAGTTATTGTATATTTACAACTATTAAATTGCATAATTTTAATGCTTTTCGCTACAAATTGTTAAATACGCATAAAAAGACAACGAAATTAAAGAAATCCGAATTATTTTTGATGGGCAACGGGAAATGGATATAATTTGCTAAAAGGATTAATTATTAATACAATTATATTTATTCAAATTGCTTTATCGCAAACATTTGGCTTTAATGTTTGAGCTATGGTATAAATACGGGATTAGTTAGAATGTGTACATCTATTTTAATTTAGTTATAGCGTAGTTTTGGGAAAATTTAAACTCTTTAGCGCCACATTAAACGAACAGAGACAAAAGCTAGCAATGAGAACTTGTTGCTGAATTGATTTACATAATTGAGATTGGATTTCGTTTTATAGGTTAAGGCGAGAGTAAAAAGTTGTGGATAAGTATTCCGAACTAGTTAAAGTAATATTTCGGATTAAAATAAAAGTTAAAGCTGAAATGTTAAATTTACTGTACATGCATACATATAGTGTAATTTTTTCTTTTTACCAGTTGTAGCATATGTCCAAGTGTTTCCATTTTGTTTCTTAGCAATTCAACATTTGCGGCTTTCCGAATTGATGCTGTAATTTCATCCGTATGTACATAGGTACATTGTAGATAAGTATATACATATTCATATAATTTTCAATCAATAGTAATTGCCATACCGATTGTGTTTGAAAACCAGAAGTTTTCCTTTATAAAATTAAATTTTAGTAATATGTATAATTTGGTATGGTCTTTTTAGCATACAACACTATTGTTTGCCAATACTTGTGTACCGCATGCATACAAAAAGTGTTCAAATAGTTACTGGGCCAACTATACTTGGCTGCCACTTGCTGACAACATTTTGTACCATATTAAAAATAAAAGTTATGTTTTCGATCAAATATTATTTCTCACATTTATGTACATACATTTGTATAGCTAAATATAAATTTCTTATAGTTTGCCATACGCATTCTAAGTGCAGTTAATTTACTTAATTTATAAAAATGAAAATAAAACCCAGCTTATTTGTTTGTATTTCATGGTATTTCTTTAAACTAAAACAAAGGAGAAGTAAAGAATTGTTTTCATATGCACACAATATCAGAATGTACATATACATGCATGCATACATATGTAGTTTTTCAATGTTTATTATAGCCATGTACTTTGCATGAGCCTTTGTAGTTTCTTATGAGGATTATGCGAGGGTGTTCTGTTTTAGATGAAAAATTGTACATAAGTAAAAACTAACGCTCTGCGTCATAGAAAGTGTACCATTTATGCAATGTAGCAACTTATAAGCAATGTGCCAATTTTGGTCCAATAACAGCACATGTGGCAAACGTGCATGTATATTTTCCTGTAAAATATATTGCGGCAAGGTGCGCGCTTAACGACAAATTCCAGCTAAATGCATGAAAATCAAACCGATACCTCGTTGCGCACTCAGTTTGGCGTTATCGATAACTTATCGGCTTGTACGTTAAACAAGCGGCGAGCGCGCATTGCAGCAGATACAATCAACAATTTTTTTTGGTCCAGTGTCAGGAACAGCATTTACGCAGCTCGACATGAAGCGCAGCAAGGACGAGGACAAGGAGGATGTTGTCGCTGGCAATGCTGCTGCTACCAACAACAACAACACTGGCAAAAGCAAAAACCAAACTTCACTCAACAACAGCAGCGGCGGCGGCGGCAACAGCAACGATGCCAGCAATGCCAACGGCCGCACGGCCGGCAGTGTGCGCACCACAGGCCGTGTCAAGGTAAGTGACGACACTGGCAACGTGACAACTCTACAACTCTCCACTAACATTTGGCTTTTGACAGAAACCGAAACAAGTTTACGATCCGTCCGACAATTACATATCACGCACTATTAAGGAGGAGCCGCTGGATCCGTTTATTATGCCTAGTCCGCAGCAGCAGCGCAACGTCGACACGTGCAAGAAGTGCAGCAAGAGCGAGCCGAGACGTGGATCCGGCTACAAGAGCAACTATCTCGCCTGCAAGGCGTGCACGTTGAAATGTAAGTAGGGCCAATATCCAAGAGATGTGTTTTCAATTGCAATCCTTCATTTGACAGGGCACTTTGACTGCCTGCCAATGACGTTTGAGATTCTGACCAATGCACGCAAGCGTTACAAGTGCGCTAAGTGCCGTCGCTGTCGGGTGTGCAACGTAAAGAGCGAGGAGGGCACGGACGTGCTCATGTGCTGTGTGTGTGTGACTGTCTATCATTTGGACTGTCACTATCCGCGCGTGTCGCAATCGCAGCAGGGCGACACCAAGTGGAAGTGCCATAGCTGTGATCCCACTTACAATTCGCTGGAGGCAGAAGAGGCGGTGGTGAAAGTGGAAGCGCCGCTGCCGCCGCGCAAAGCAAAGGTTGGACGCAAGAAGCGGGCCACTTCTGATCCGGCCGCTGGCATTGTCAAGGCGAAGAGCACCAAACAGGAGCCGAAAAAAAATGGCAGCGTTGCCGACGATTACAGGCCGGCTAGCAAGCCGGTCGCTGTAGTCAACAGCTACAAGGAGATCGCTTTGGCGCTGCCAAAGAAGAAGAAGGAAGCAACCAAGGTCAGCGAGGAACGCTCACCTATACGCTCACCAATACGATCACCTATACGATCACCCAAACAATCACCCGTACGATCACCCACACGCTCCCGCTCACCCGAGCGCCTGTCCGATTCGCCAACTTCGGAGGGTGCAGTTGCGGCCCTGTTGAGCTTCATGGAGAGCAAAGAGAACGGCAAGATTAAATTGTCGCCGGCACCTGTTGACGATGAGATCAGTCAAGAGCCACCGGTGCAGACCTGGACCGTGGATGATGTGTTCACCCATGTGAGCAAGTTTTATCCGCACCAGGCGCACAGCTTCAAAAGCCAGGCAATCGATGGCGCCGCTTTGATGGTGCTAACGCGCCAGGATGTTATCGATCGCTTTGGCTTGAAGCTGGGGCCAGCGCTGCGCGTTTACGAGCTGATCCTTGCCTTGCAGAGTGCCACCGACGAAGTGGATCTATCCTGGTGTGATTAGGTCCTAGTGCATTTGCATCGTTTTACTTTTTTTTTAATTTTGTTTAGCTAAGTTTTATGTTAGCGCACGAAAGAAATACTCGTTTAAGCTCGTTAGTTAGGATCAGCTGAAGACCTACCATTTGATTTCCTCATTATTATTACACATTCATTTGTATGTATATTTCACTGCAGAAAATAAAACCTTAATTTAAGTCGGCCAATTCTCGAAACTTATATGTTATTGAGAGTATGCCATACAAAGTATAAACACAAATATGAAGTTTAAGGACGATTCAAAACTTAGTGCTACAACTTAATTATCTAAAGAACTAGTAAAAACGTTGCAGTCGCAATATAACGACTGCGTAATACTCTACATATATGCAGTGTTATTACTGGAAGCAGGAGAAAGAGAACCTTCTGGACTGATGACTATTATTTAGCGGGTCTACACGAATGTAGTATATTCCAAATTCGAGAGTCGACCAGCTTGTGTCACATAAAAAAAGCATAAAGTCTTTTAACTGTTAAGGTTATCAAACGAAATATAAATTGCATTTGGCACTTCCTTAAAATTGATTTGATAACTTTAATTGCTTAGCGACTATGCTTTTAAATATTATTTGTTCACATTTGCACGATATATTGTACACTGACCAAGGATAAGTAATTTCTAAGGCTGCTCACTTAGTCCGTTATTTTTGGGCGCCTTTATGTCGGCTTTTGCGTCGATGGTGAGCCAATCAAAGGAATCTCCAGGATGCTTCATTACGGGTCGCGATCGCGCAGCTTTAAGAAAAATTATTTAGTGCATGTACAGTGTACACTGATAAAAAAAAATTTAGTTTTTTTTTGAGTGACACAGAAATTAATAAATGACGGACTCATTTACTAATTTTGTATTTCGGTCAGAGATTAGAATGGCTTGTTGTTTTTATTTTCGCAAAAAAACGGGTAATAGGTAATAGGGTAATTTCGGATACGAGGAATCAAATTGCATAATTACGATGGTTCATAAACATTTTTATACTCTTCGAAGAAAATAGTATATTAAGTTCGTGCTGAAGTTTGTAACGAATAGAAGGAAGCGTCGGAGACCCCCAAAAACTTACTGCCAGTATGCTTAGAATGACAAAACAAATTTATCTAGCCATGTCCGTCTGTCCGTCTGTATGTATGCAAACTAGTCCCTCAGTTTTTGAGCTATCGTGATCAAACTTTGCACAGAGACTTATTATTTAAAGGGACAGCAGATTGGTCGGAACCGGCCCCATCGGACCACTATATCATATAGCTGCCATACAACTGGAAATATGTTTAATATTTCAATAGAACATTCAAGTTCATATGATATCAATTTTTACAGCTAATCAAAGTGCTGCAGTTGGCAGAGTGAAAATTGTCTAAAGGTTCGAAAAGAGTATAAAATCTTCGGCACGGCAATCCTTTCCCACTTGTTTTTCTTCATTTTGTTGATATTAGTAATTTTACAGAGGTAGCCCTTTTTCTCAGTCTAACGTTTTGCGTGTTAGTTTTTATACTCTGATACCGAAGGTACTCATAGTTTTTATTTATTTTTTATTGGCTTTAGTAAAGTGTTTGGACATATTCAAGACATTTGACTTTTACGAACAGATCCAAATCGAAGTCTTGTTCGTATTTTTGGCTCAAATGATGGAAAAATCTAAATCTTGCATTCATTTTGTCAGTTTTTGCCAGCAGGCAGAGTGTCAAATCCGATAACTTTTTTCGACAGCTCACTTGCAATGTTATTAGACTACCCACTTTTGATGTAGACCGTGCCAAACATTGAAGACCGGTTTATACGTACATACATATGTACATACATTCTGAAAAACTCGAGAATTATGTGGTAGCTTAATCCGTTAATTAGGAATGTGTTACATGGACAACGATTAAATAAAACACATTATATTTAAAATTTCTTTTTTTTTGTATTTTATTCGACACACATTGAATTTGTTGAGTGGACTGGTGCCGACTATATGAATTATAAATACATAATGTGGACCCGAGCCTAATTCAATTCGATGAATGGGACTAAATGTAAATATATATACTATATATATATATATTATATATACACACACACATGTGTATATACTATATGAACGTGTGTTGTATAGGAATGCAAAATGCTTTCCCCATTTGAATATCAAAAGCAGTACAAATATCAAGTTGAAGTGCACAAGCGATCATCACATGGGCGACAGTTGCCCAAAATTAAAAAGAAAAATTATAAACACAAACAACGACAATACAATACTGTTGGCATCATGATGATGTTGCCGTGGATTAGGATTTGAGGCGTAGTTGCTCTCATACGCGCGGCAGTAGCTTCTCCTCATCGACAGCGGATGTGTGCGTCGTGGACTTGGTGGCGGATCGGGCCGGATCATAGCCATAGAGGAATATCGATGCAATCACCAGCAGGGCGCCAGCGCTGAACTGCAGCGTTAGATTGAAATTGAAAATGTAGATGGAGGCGATGCAGGAGAAGATGATCGCCAGCGACGTGGCGAATCCCTTAAGTATATTGTCCGCATACTTGACTACCACGGCGACAATTAGGCCGCCGCCCGCCTGCAGCAGCACCAGATACCACACGAACAGATCGTAGCCGTGGAAGAAACCATAATTGTAGATGCGACTGCCATCGTTGATGAGGCATGTCAGCAGACCGAACGGTATGCTCAGCAGACTCAGCTGCACGTTGCGCATCCACACCGAAATCTCTGCGCCCTTCAATATCTTCTCAAAGTAGATGCCCGCAAAGCCGGACAGAAAGCAGGCGCCCAATGCCGCCCACAGGCCCAGCATGCGATTCTGGGCGGGCGCCAAAGCAGCCGTCGATATTGTTGCAGTTGCCGCTGTGGAAATGGCGCCAGTAGCACCAGCGGCAGCCGCAGCACTCTCACCGCCATCCGTTTGGGCTAGCTGCACCAGGACAATGCCCATCACTAGCAGCAAGAGAGCGCCCCACTGCGTGTTGAAGAGTCGCCGCCTCAGGATGACAACGGCAAACATGGCGGTGGTCAGTATCTTCAGCTGATAGGTCACTTGGTAGGTGGCCGCATCCAAATGCGATGCGGACACGTACAGCAGATTGTTTTGCACAATGTACACCAGCGATGGCACGCACACCTTTAGCGTGTCCAGCGGATTGGCAATAATGATCCTGTGCAGGGAGCGGGCAAAGCGCTGCGCATCCTTGCCCTCTTCGTTGAAGACCAGCACCAGGCAGGTGATTAGCTTAACAAACTCGGCCATCAGCACCGCTGCGGACAACAACAACAACAATTTAGAACATTGATAACATACTACATTAGAGAAACCATAAATCAGTCAAAGCGGAATGCGCCACCAAACACTCAAATAGACGCAGTGGCGTAGTAAGGGGCAGGTACTATACAATAAGTCATTAACTGCTGAAGGCTCATTTTCATTTCATTTCGTAGAAAATATTTCATCAATTTGGCTCTGAAGCGCCGAAGATGCCCCAAAAGTTACATCTAGTAAGGATAGGCATGGGCATACATATAAATAAAAAATCTGTCCAAGGATTCGAAGAGTACAAATCTATATTTCAAAAAATTGCTTTGAATTTAAGATGTAAACTTCACTACAACTGGCCCCCTTAACAAAATCCTGCCTATGCCACTGAACACACATACCAATACACACTAACACACCCGCATACAGGAAGTACATCACATAGTTGGCTTATCAGCTGTGTAGTTTTTGCTGTTGCAACAGCACTAACCTTTTTGCGCTCCCATTATAATTAACTAAGCAATTGCTCACATTGTACGTGTATGTGTGTGTGTGTGTGTGTATTTGTGTGTTTGCCAACAGCGCATCTGCTTACGTTGTGTCTCTCACCTGTGGAGCTGAGGAAAATATCGCCCGGCCTTGTGCGGGCATAGCGCATGCTGAGGCCCAAGATCGCATTCTGCAGGGTCAGCGTTAGCAGGCTAATGTACTTTAGCGTATTGGCGTTCACTGCAAGCAACATGTTAGTCCAGCTGGTTAGCCACTAAATGAATAATTTACAAGCGCACTCTTACCGTGTATATTCATGTTGGCTGATCGTTTTGTTTTGATATCAGCTGAGAGCACCGGCAAAGCGTGCTTTAAGTCAAATTAGCTGTCAACAAATACAAAAAGTATTTTTGGCAAACACCTGTCTCAATGATAAACAATTACAGTACGCGCTGCCCGCCTGCCGTGCGCGTTGCGTCCGTAAGAGTTTTTTCGGCAATGAAGAAGGCACGGACACGTAAACAAGCTTTCAGCTCATATTGCGTCCAGTTTTATCGTGCATTGTTGTAGCTGTTGTTGTTGTTGTTGTGGCTCTTTTGTATTGCTGGTGCCCCCAACTGGTATGCTTTCGATATCTCGATAACGATAGCATCGAGTAGCCACAACAACAAACATCGAGTACGAGTAGTTTTACAACAGTTGTGGCATCGATTGCATCTTGTTTTTGTTGAAGCAACGTTGCCTTTGCTATTTGTTATTTGTAGCGATATTGAAACGCAGCACATTGCCAAAATGCGTGAACAACCGTTGAACGAGGTTACACAACTAATACACGCCATCAAAATGGGGTAAGAACTAAACCAGCCCCAGTTAGTATTCCTTTGACTAACCAGCAAATAAACCCGCAGCTTGGTGGAAGGTTCCTACAGCATTACCAACAAAACCCTGGACATCTTCAAGTACATAATCATGAGTAAAAGCTGGAAGAGTGCTGAGTAAGTCGTCTTGGTCCATTATTACAATTATCAGCATATATTATCTCGTTTATATAGCGCACTCATGCAAATTGTGCGTGCCCAGTCGCGCATCCTGCAGGCGGCCTTGCCACAGGAGACCGTCACCTCCAACATAGCCCGGCGCATACTAAAGCTGACGCGCGAGGAGTTCGATCTGCTGCAGGCCAAAGTTCAGCACTTTGCTGACGACTCGCAGGCGTCGCTGTCGCTGCACAAGCTGGTCACTCAAACCAGCGAGAATAGCGTTAGCGTGGACTACACCCTGCCGCAGCAGGGATTACGCGAGGCGCTGCTCGATCATCTGCAGGAGGTTGAAACGGAGCTGGAAACGAGCTCGGAGAACATCAGTGTGCAAGCGGAGGAGCACATACACTCGTCTGAGATCATACTAACGCTTGGCCACTCGCGCAGCGTCGAGAACTTCCTAAAGCGGGCCATCAAGAAGCGACAGTTTCTCACCATCATCGTCGCCGAATGCGCGCCAGCCTGTCGGGTAAGTGAGCAACGTAACAGCAGCCGGAAATTTTTATTACGAACCGGATTTGGTTAAGGCAGGACAGAACTTGTATCTACGGTCGCCAAACATTCTATACCCATCAGTGCAGTAGTTCACTGAATTCAATTACTCAGTCGCTTAGTTTGTTCAGTGGACTAGCTCTTTAAATTTGGTCACTTAACTCGTTCAATTGTTTAGTTCGTTCAATTCAACTAGCTGGATCAATTGTTACTCGTTCGATCGTTTATAATTTGATCGATCTCAAATCAGCAATACGAACTATAATCTAACACAAACGACCAAAACGAACGAATGAATTAGATGGACTACAATCGAGGATATACGTTGTTAGTTTGTTCAGATTAGTGATTAGTTCGATCAAAGTTATTCCAAACTGTACGATACAACTTAACTTCCATCCGACCGACATATGTAGAGTAGTACCTCCAAGATTGAGTGATATATTTTTGGTAATACATCTTTAAAACTGACAAAAAAAAATGCATTTCGCAGCTTACTTCATTATAAGCATTTTCACCAAATTTTGCTAGGAAACGTTAGCGAAAAAAAAAATTGTGTCGCAAAACAGAAAACTTATTTCGGGCATGTCATTTTTACAACTTGCACAACGCAATTTATACGCTTGAGTGCATATGTATGTATATAACTAACACGTATATCCTAGATTAATCTCTCTCTCTCTCTCTCTTTTGTCCGATGACAGGGTCACAATCTGGCTGCCACTTTGGCGCACGAAAAGAATGTGGAGATAATTGTCATACCGGATGCATCCATATTTGCGATGATGTCGCGCGTCAACAAGGTCATCATCGGCACACACAGCGTGCTGGCCAATGGCGGCCTGCGTGCCGCATGTGGCGCCTACACAGTGGCCCTGGCCGCCAAGCACTACTCGGTGCCGGTGATTGTGCTCGCGCCCATGTACAAACTATCGCCGTTGCATCTGTGCGAGCAGGATGCCTCCAACATGGTCGGCTGTGCGGAGGATGTGATTGCCTACGATTCGCTGCCGGCACGCGATGCCAAGGTCTACAGCCCCATGTTTGACTATGTGCCGCCCGAGCTGGTCACGCTCTTCATATCCAACACGTAGGTGGCCCAAAACTGCCAACTCATGAAATAAGTTCTAATCGATTTTATATATTTATTTTAGTGGCGGTCATGCCCCCTCGTATGTTTATCGTCTGCTCTCGGAGCTGTATCATCCGGAGGATTTGGAGATCTAAAACACATACACTTTGTTCAATTGATTGTATATTATATATTCTAAAACTGGACAACACCCATAACAACAACAGCAACAACAACGACAAATAAAATAGTAACTGTGCGCAAATCGGCTCTTAGTTATGCGGCTACTGCAAGTTCTTGAACAGGACGACGAAATCGGCCAGGCTGTCGGCATAGTAGTCGGGCTGTGCTTCTGGAGGCGCCGCAATCATATCCTCCTTGGTCAGGCTGCCGGATAGAACGAGCAGCGACTGAAAGCCGCACGATTTACCAAACTGTATGTCCTGCACCAGCATATCGCCGACAAAGATGCACCGCTCGGGTGCCTTTATGTTGTACAGCTCCTTGAGCATGTCGCCCAGCAAGGGCGCCGGTTTGCCAAGAAAGATCGCCTCCCGGTTCGTGTACCGCTGCACATGCTGCAAGAAGTCATAGAAGCCGGGCACATTGATATTCTCGGCCAGCGGCATAATCACATCGTTGCCGCCCGCAATCAGCTGACAGTTCTCGTTCAGCTGCAGATGCCGTATGGCCTTTGCCAGTTCCACGTACGACATATCCAGATGTATGTCGAAGAGCACAGCGTCCACCGGCTGCTCAATGGCCAGATGGTCCACCAGCGTGGCCGACGTCAGATGCTCCTTGATTTGCTGCAATTATAGTTAGAATTTTAAATACAGACTGTTTTCCATTGTGGACTACTCCACCACCCACCAGCGACTCATACTCGATGCCGTGCTTACGCAACGTCTCATTGGCCTCGAGCGACATGAGCGAGTAGACGCGTTGTCCGGGCTTGTGCTTGTGCAAATACCTTACAATACTCTTGACCGGATGCACAACGTCATCGTGCTGCACATTGACCGCACCGATATGCGCAAATTTCTCCATATACTGATCATCGGTGCGAAAACTGTTGTTGGACACGAACTTCATCGCCTTGCCGGCCTTTTTAAGCGCATTGATTGCCTCGCCGGCGCCGGGTATCCAGCCAACCAGAAGCCATACGACGCCATCGCAATCACTGATGACCATGTCGAAGGAGTCGACAAAGCGCCGCTGCTCCTGCACGCTCAGCTCGAGTATATGCCGGGGCGCCATAATGTTCACACACGGAAACTGATACGGCGACTAAAAACTCGCAACGTTCCGTCTATATGACGACTGATTACCTACTGATTTGGGAAGGAGGTGGTGGATGCTGTTGCGCGCGCACGTCAATTAACGAGGCACCCAACTGAATGCCAAGGCGGTCGTTTAACCTTCAACGTCACATTGACGCTCCAGCTGTTTGGCGTTCTGCTGTATTTTAACAGTATATGTATATATATATATATCGTTAACGTTACTTTTCCGCTCTTAATGTCGCTAATATAAATAGATAAGATTTTATGTGACCACTTCATGCATGAATAGGCTGGGCGGGCATCCGTGATGACAGGCAGACAGAGCACGCAGTTATCTGGCGTGGACACATGCTTAGCCCCTTTTTGCGTTACATTATAACTTTAATTTGTTGTCATTGCGTTCATAAAGATAAAAGCGCGCGTTAAGTCTCTGTCAGCGTTGCCAGACTCGCGAAAACCAAACGCTCAAATCAAGGCTGAGCACGGTTTAAATTAAATATGGAATATTTGGCATCGGGTACATTTTATTCAATATTGATACTGGCCGATACTGCAGTGATACTTTATTCAGTTAAATCGTTTATGGACGAACATGTTAACTAAAACGTGCTTTAACTTGCTTCAAGATAATTGGTGAAGTAAAACAATTTGTTGACCTCGGATATCTTTCGGCATCAGATTTGTTTGTCAAATGTTTCAAGTTTTGATCATTTCTTTAAATTCACGTATGCTAAAATTTAGACTACAGCTTTTGAAAGTACCAAGACATGGTTTTGGGATTTTCGATCGATAAGTGAGCAAAACGCTTTGTTGCTGTAAGCCCTTTTGATTTCAATCTCATTTTTCAAGATTTGTCTATTCGTTAGTGAAACATGCGAAGAAATATTTAAACTCAATAGTCAGTGCCTACGGGAACCAATGAATAGTATTGCTTTCATTGACATAAGATTACATTTAGTTGACATAATAAAAGGCAATTCTGATTATATTGTAATTTATGAGGCAATGTTGTAGTGGATTAATGATAATGGGTAGGATTTAATTATGAGTGATAATAAGTGTAGTAATGTGTGAAGGAGGGGAGATTGTGAATGAATGAAATTAATGGGAATAATATCTTCGTAAATGTATTAATGCAGCTCAATTTCAAATCAACCTAGTCATTCTAGTATAATTATATGTCAAAATTGATTTTTTTTATAGAAAAATTAACTACCAAGGAATCGTTTTTCCTATGGATTTCATAATCCATTAAATTTCATTTTCTTTTTCAAAACTCATTTATATTTCAAAATATTTCAAAATGTTGTTCAGTATTGGATAAACCTTAGAAGGAGAGTTAAACTAGAAGCTACAAAGTTATCTCCACAATGAAAATCGGTTCAGTTTTTGTCAAAATTGTAAGTCTTCGAATGGTGTTTCTAGGGTCTTGTAAAAGTTCAGTCAATCAATTAAGAGATTACTACTGCATTTTGTTGTTTACCACGTGTATTGCAAAAGGTCGTACAAAACCAATGGCATGAATATATTTGATGTACTATATGCATACATAATATATATATGTACATTAGGGCGGGGTGAAACTGGTCATTTTATTTTTACATTTTTTTTTTGCATCTCCTGTAGAAATACATCAAAGATCGTTGTGATTGTTGTAAGATCTGTAGAAAAAAGATCCTAAGTTCGGTATACTTTTTACGACTTTTCGAACCCAAATATCAGTTCTGATTAGAAACATGAAATTATGCGATTTGATGTTAATTTAATGTTAATTTTGTATTTTTTATATTTAATATTTAGCTAAAATTAAAAATATATTAACAAATAAAAAAATGTTTTTTTAAAAATATTGTTTATTACGAAAAAAAATCGAATATACTGCGCTGAAGACATTGCATTGGGTCGTCCAGGAACAATACAAAAGCAAACAAATTTGTATTGCTCCACCCTAATGTGGATACATACATACATATGTGTGTATGTACTAGTGTATGTATGTCTGCGTTAGCCTCGAAGAACGCAAGTAAGCCGTGCTGTACCTTGACATTGAGAATGATTTGAGCGGCTCTGAGTGGGGCGCTGAAAAACAAATGGGAATGAAGAAGAATCCGCAAAACCGAACGTGGCAAACTGGCAATGGCAATAATTGGAGGAAATTCGCTTCTCATTTCAACATGTGTATTTCTGAGGCGCAGTTGTGGCCGAAAGATAATTGGCAAAAGAGCCGTTGACGCAGCGAGTCGACTACATTAACTAAGCGGAATGGGCGTGCATTTGATATGTGCATAAGTGGGCATGGTAAATACAGATGTACATAATGTACACATGCATGTATATACATATGTATGTATGTATGTATGTATGTGTATCAAAAATCCAAATCGATTGGCAGCCTAGTTAGGCGGCTCTGATAAGATAGAAGACGCACCACACACACATGCAGACAAACAGCGATACCTTTATATATATATGTATATGTATGTATTTGTATATGTTTATACATAACCGGAGCTGTGCTGGTCCCAAGAACTAGTCGCGATTACACAATTATTAGGCAGCACAAGCAGGAAACATGAGCAGCCACAACGAGCAACTTAATGGCCATGCAACGCAGGAGAGCGCCAACAGCAACAGTTGCTCCTCCACACCAGCAGCAGCAGCAGCAGCTGCAGCAGACACGACAACAACAACAACAACAACAACAACATCCATCAGCAGCAGCCACGAACCGCTGCAAATTCTGGGCCAGCTAAAGAGCATTGAGCAGATCAACGAGCAGCGGCGCCTCTTCCTGCAGAGCACCATCAACGAGATCCAGGAGGAGAACAGCAGCGAGATGGATAAGGAGCAGGCACAGCTGCGGCCCAGCAGTCTGCCGCTCAATGTTAAATATGCCACGCTGCCAACAGCATCGCTAGCGACTGCCGCCCAGGTGCATTCACCCAAATCGCCGCCGCCACCCAAGCCGCTGCTGCTTAGCCGCACGAGGAGCACCGGCTCCGGCGATGGACGCACACCGCTGACCAATGGCGATGCCTCGCTGCTGCATCAGGCTGTCCCAGAGACACCCAAAACGACAACGCCAACGCCATCGACAACGACAGTCGCCTCGCCCATGGCCGAGCAGGCAATGCCGCCGACGACCGTTTCGGCCAAGCACTATGAGAGCCTCATCGAGGAGCTGCGCTGTCCCGGCTGTGCTGGACCCATGAAGGCGCCAGTGCTGCTCTGCAAGAGCGGGCACAGTGTCTGCGAGCAGTGCACCCGCATTCTGCTCATGTGTCCGCTGTGCAAGGTATGTACGCACACAGACATACACTTAGATAACACCCTCGCAGATAGAGCCGTACAAGCATACCGGGTCCACTTCTCTCCGGCGTTGACGTCAGCGTTAGGTAAGCGATATCTGGCCAAGATCTTCGCACCGCTCGCCGTCGCTTTCTTATCGCCGGGGCTATGACGTGTGGCCAGTGCATACAGTGAAGCCTACCAAGTTTGATAATAATCAGAGCAGCATATTCGGTTTTCTACATATCATAGCCACAATCTGCAAGTCCTAGTGTTAGTAATTGACATACGTCATCATGGGATATTTAATATCACTCAGAAACCCAAATAGACTCTATTGCGCTCAAATCAAAAGCAAACGTTGCCAACATTTAAAATCGTCGATCCGTAAACAAAGTTCTTGTTTCTTGTACCAAATTCACGCATTTTATTGATATTTGTAATATTAACGGTACATTTCACTTTAGAAGCTAAAATTCTTGTTAATTTGGCCTGTTTTTAGGCCAAAAAATTAAGCATTCCAAGCTCGGTTTTCAATTGGTTTTTCATACTAATTGTTGCACCCACAATCGATTAAAAATAAAATTTCGCGAATCTATTTTTAGAAATAAAATGTTTTCCGAAAAACAGTAAGGGAGGAAGGAGTACATCCTTCTTTTCGGAATAAAGTAAAAAAAAATGAGATTTCCAAAACATTGACAAAACTTCAAAGTAGAATAAAAGGAGACAAAAACCATGAACAAATTGGCCAGGAGCTTAAAAATCGGTTCAGTTTTGTCAAAGTTATGACAGTTTAAAGTCTTTAAAGGGCTAAAAATTGATTTTACAAGCTACAATTTTTGTTAATTTTGGCCTGTTTTTAGGCCAATAAATAAGCATTCCATGCTCGGTTTTCAAGTGGTTTTTCTTACTAATGGTAGCACCCACAATCGATTAAAAATAAAGTTTCACGAATCTATTTTTAGAAAAACAAGTAAGAGTGCTCTAGTCGGGAGTGCCCGACTAGGAGATACCCTGAACCCAGTCCTTACAATCATTCGTACTACTCTAAACACACACATGCTGCAGTACAAGCAGTACAAGCAGTGCAAGCGGTTTAAGCAGTTAGCTTGCTCTTTCGCTGAGCCCCACACAATGGAAAGTTAAATCTTAAATAACTTCTGTGATTATTGTCCGATCTTATTGAAATTTGGGGCAAGCAATTGTCGATAATATGTGTTACCAAACCAAATTGCAAGGTCGTACCTTCAAAAATGCGTTTTTTTTACTTTTGGGGGGTTTGGGGGGTGGTATCCAAAAAGTGAAATATTTGTTACATGTGTATGCTATTCGAGATTATACATGCCAAATTTGGGGTCTCTAGCTTTTATAACTTTGAAGTTATGTCCCAAAAACGCTAGTCTAAAATCAAAATTTATCGATAACTTTTGAATGCGATGAGTTATCGATCAAATGAAATAAACTTGATCTGTCCCGGGATTAGGAGAACTTATGTTCCAAATATGAAGTCTCTAGCTCTTGTAGTCTCTGATATCTGTGTGTTCATACAGACGGACAGACGGACAGACAGACGGACATGGCCAGATCGACTCGGCTGTTGATACTGATCAATAATATATATACTTTATATGGTCGGAGATGCTTCCTTATGCCTGTTACATACATTTGCACAAAACCATAATACCCTTTTTACCCATTTTTAATGGGTTCAGGGTATAAAAATTTTTCAGAAAAACAAGGAAGGAAAATATTGGTATCCGAATTTTTTTTTTAAAAATAAAAAAAGAAGAAATTTGCAAAAAAAATTGAGAGAACTTCAATGTAAAATGAAAGAAAAGAAGAAATCATGAACAAATTGGCGTGGAGCTTAAAAATGGGTTCAGTTTTGGCAAAGTTATGGCAGCTTAAAAGCGCTTAAAATTCATTTTACAAGCAAAAATTTTTTTCGAAGCAGGTTTAATTTGGATTTTTATACCAATTGTGACACCCACAATCGATTCAAAATAAAATATCGCGATTCTATTTATCTAAAATATTTTTTAAGGTTGGAGTACATCCTTTTTTTCTGGAAAACAGTAGAAAAATAAATTTTCCAAAAATTGGTAAAAAATTTAATTTAGAATTAAAGTAGAGGAAACACCAATAACAAATTGGCCTGGAGCTTCAGAATCGGTTAAGTTTTGGCAAAGTTATGTGAGCTTCAATTCTTCACCTATATTTAAAGCTATAAAAAAATTAAATTTTTTTTTAACTATGTCACCGAATTTTCTGTTTTTTTCTACTTCTTTCTATTTATACTTAATCGTTTTTGTTGGCAAAACTATAAAAACAACTATCAAAAATGGCAAAATATCACTGAAATTTAAGGATAAATAAGACTTTCGTAATGTATTAAGTAAATTAAATGATGATGCAAAGAACTATATTGAACCAAAAAACAATTTAGCAAAAATCTCACTTTAATCATTTGGATAAATGCAAAGATGGAAAATACAAGTTTTTTATTTTGTGAATAAATTTGAATGACTTGAAAAATTTAATTTGGTATACATCAAATTGTAGATATTCAAACATTCTATATAGATTATCAAAAAATTGTGCACGATCTAAAAGGCCGAAAATTTGCATTCTGACTTGGAAAATTGTATTTGATTTAAAAGGAAATGCTCTTTTGATTTTAATTATCTATGTATGTACATATTTTCATGAATTACTAGAAAATGGCTAACCGAACTGAATTTGTGTGTGCCTTTGCAGGAGGGATTCACGAACTCGCGTTCACTGACAATTGAGGCACTGTGCGCCAAGGCGCACTTCAGATGCAGCCACGCGTCCGGCGGATGTGTGGTGCGGATGCCAGTGGCGTTGCTGCCATGGCACGAGCAGCAGTGCATCTACAAGCCGATGAAGTGCTTCATGGGACGCGTCTGGGGCGACTGCAAGTGGCAGGGCAGGGAGGTGCAGTGGAAGCAGCATCTGGAGGAGCAGCACACGGACAAGCTGTTCCGGGCGGACACTACAGAGCTGGTGTGGAATATTAGCCAGCGACGCCGGCCGCTCACCGGCTACTATGTGTTCCAGGCGCACGACGAGATGTTCAACTTCTACGAGATCTACGACAAGCAGCGCGTACTCTTCACCATGACCTGCACCTCGAATCGACGCGAGAGCAAGTACAACTATGCCTACGAGGTGACGCTGCTGCAGCCGGACAACGAGGCGCTCTCGCTGACCCAGAAGTTCCCAGTGCACAGCGAGTACGACAGGGACATACTGATGGATGGCACCTGTGTCACCATTGGCCTGAGCGAACTCTCGCGCTTCGTCGACGACGACAAGGTGAGTGAGCGAGCAACATTGCGAGTCAACTCAATGATTGGGGCTACAAAAAGACAAATCATATGCTATTCGAGATAAATATTTGCATACCAAATTAGTAGCCTCTAGCTTTTGTGATTTTCAAGTTATCCTTTTGTTAGTCTCAGATTAAAACCTTTGTCGATAACTTTCGAAAGGGACGAGTTATCGATCAAATTATCTAACGGCACCTGGCCAGCGACGGCGAAAACTTATATTCCAAATATGAGGTCTCTACTCATACATGGACATAAATGTATATATATATATGCATATATATTTTATATGGTAGGAGATGCTTTCATATGCAGTTAGCTTGCTTTTTCGCTGAGCCCCACACAATGGAAAGTTAAATCTTAAATAACTTCTTTGTTTATTGTCCGATCTTTTGACATTTTTGGGGCAAACAATTGTCAATATGTGTGACCAAATCAAATTGCAAGTTCGTACCTTCAAAAATGATTTTTATACTCTTTTCGAAGAAAATAGTATATTATTTTTTTACTTTTGGGGGATTGGGGGTGGTATCCAAAAAGTGAAATATTTGTTACATGTGTATGCTATTCGAGATTATACATGCCAAATTTGGTCTCTAGCTCTTATAACTTTGAAGTTGTGTCCCAAAAACGCTAGTCTGAAATCGAAATTTATCGATAACTTTTAAACGGTACGAGTTATCGATAAAATGAAAAAAACTTGATCTGTCCCGGGATTAGGAGAATTTATATTCCAAATATAAAGTCTCTAGCTCTTGTAGTCTCTGATATCCGATTCATACAGACGGACAGACAGACGGGCATGGCTAGATCGAATCGGCTGTTGATACTGATCAATAATATATATACTTTATATGGTCGGAGATGCTTCCTTATGCCTGTTACATACTTTTGCACAACTTCATTATACCCTTTTTACCCATTTATAATGTGTTCAGGGTATAAAAACATGGGATATATGGCCAAAACCGACTTTAAGTTGTATGGCAGCTATAAGATATAGTGAACCGATCGGGCCGGCTCAGACCAATGGGATGTCTCTTTGAATAATAAGTATAAGTGAAAAGTTTCATCGCGATAGATTCAAAAACATGGGATATATGGCCAAACCCGACTTTGAGTTGTATGGCAGCTATAAGATAGAGTGGTCCGATCCAGCCGGCTCCGACCAATGTGCTGTACCCTTGAATAATCAGTGTATGTGCAAAGTTGCATCGCGATAGCTCAAAAACTGGGGGACTAGTTTGCATACATATAAACAGACAGACAGACGGACATGGCTAGATCAATTTGTATTGTCATTCTAAGCATAGTGGCAGTAACTTTTGGGGGTCTCCGACGCTTTCATCTATGTGTTACAAACTTCAGCACAAACTGAATATACTATTTTCTTCGAAAAGAGTATAACAATATTTTAAAAATGAAGTATGTTTAATTGCCTGTCATATCATCCGTCAACAGCTGCTGCACTATCGGGTGACCGTTATGGCCGTGAAGTCACCACGCCGGATCAAGCCGGCGCGCCAGAGTCTTCCACTGCCTGTGGACTATCAGCAGACGAGGAATGCGGGCACGAACGGGAAGAGTGTGCCCGCCAGCATGATCATCACGAGAACGTACAAGGAGGCCTTGGGTGAGATGACAGTGCCAGTGGGGGCGCCAGCTGTGCCAGCCACACCCGACTCCGAGGAGGACAATGTCAATGGCAATGGCGTTGGCGATGGAAGCCTGGAGCTGGAACGCAAATGGGGCACACCCCAGTTGCACTTCAATCGCAAGTATTTGAGAAATGCAAACGGCGACGAGGCTAACGGCGGCGATGCCAAAGAGGACGAACTGCGTCCGCTGCACGAGAAGCGCTCGAGTGCCGGCGCCACGGAGGACAAGCTCTCGCTGTGCAGCAACAGCACCAGCTATACCAAAAAGGTATCCGACTCGCTGCGCCGTAGTTTTCGGTCGCTGCGATCCGATCTGATCGAGATGCGACCGTTTGCCAAGAAGAAGGCTCCAACAACACCAACAACACCAACATCAACTTTAACTACAAAGCAATAGAACTGCAATAAAGATTCCAAAGCAATTACACTTGGCGCTCTCCTTAAACCAATTTAACTGTGCCTAGCTGTCCAATGTGATCTATTATTATTATTATGTTTATACTCTTTTCGAAGAAAATAGTATATTCAGTTTGTGCTGAAGCTTGTAACGCATAGAAGGAAGCGTCTGAGACCCATAAAGTTACTGCCAGTATGCTTAGAATGACAAAACAAATTGATCTAGCCATGTCCGTCTGTCTGTCTGTCTGTCTGTCTGTATGTATGCAAACTAGTCCCTCAGTTTTTGAGCAATCGCTATAAAACTTTGCACAAAGACTTATTATTCAAAGGGACAGCACATTGGTCGGAACCGGCCGGATCGGTCCACTATATCTTATACCTGCCATACAACTGGAAGTCGGTTTTGCCCATAAAACCCATGTTTTCAAAGCTATCGTGATAAAACTTTGCACTGCATCCAGCTGTGGGGAACGGCTTCCACTTCCAATATACAAATTATTCAAAGCTTCCAAAGCAAGACCCTTAGGATAGCGGCTCAAGCTCACTTTTTAACTACCAACAAAGAGCTACACAGGGAGCTCAAGATTCCTTCCAAATGAAATGATGAAATAAAGCGATTCAGCCAAAAATATATGGAAAGGTTATCAGACCACACGAATAACCAGGCCATAAATCTGCTGGACAACACCCAAACAACAAGACGTCTTAAGCGATTGTCTTTATAGACAGATTTTAAATAAAACAAGTGGGGAAGGATTATCTTCGGCGTGCCGAAGATCTTATACTCTTTTCGAACCTATAGGAAATTTTCACTCTGGAAACTGCACCACTGAAATTTCATAAGCTGTACAAAATCGTTTTGTCGCGTAACATTTTTTTTATACTCTTTTCGAAGAAAATAGTATATTAAGTTTGTCCTGAAGTTTGTAACGCATAGAAGGAAGCGTCGGAGACCCCCAAAAGTTACTGCCAGTATGCTTAGAATGACAATACAAATTGATCTAGCCATGTCCGTCTGTCTGTCTGTCTGTCTGTCTGTCTGTCTGTCTGTCTGTCTGTCTGTCTGTATGTATGCAAACTAGTCCCTCAGTTTTTGAGCTATCGCGATAAAACTTTGCACAGACACTTATTATTCCAGGGGACAGAACATTGGTCGGAGCCGGCCAGATCGGACCACTATATCTTATAGCTGCCATACAACTCGAAGTCGGTTTTGGCCATATATCCCATGTTTTTTAATCTATCGTGATGAAACATTGCACAGATACTTATTATTCAAAGAGACATCACATTGGTTGGAGCCGGCCGGATCGGATCACTATATCTTATAGCTGCTATACAACTGGCAATGAATTAAATATTTTTAGAACAAAAAAAAATGTTACGCGACAAAACGATTTTTTACAGCTTATGAAATTTCAGTGGTGCAGTTGGCAGAATGAAAATTGCCTATAGGTTCGAAAAGAGTATAAAATCTTCGGCACGCCGAAGATAATCCTTTCACACTTGTTTTTTTTTGTTCTATGAATATTTAATATATTGCCAGTTGTATGGCAGCTATAAGATATAGTGATCCGATCCGGCCGGCTCCGACCAATGTGCTGTCCCCTGGAATATTAAGTGTTCGTGCAAAGTTTTATCGCGATAGCTCAAAAACTGAGGGACTAGTTTGCATACATACAGACAGGCAGACAGACAGACAGACAGACAGACGGACATGGCTAGATCAATTTGTATTGTCATTCTAAGCATACTGGCAGTAACTTTTGGGGGTCTCCGACGCTTCCTTCTATGCGTTACACACTGCAGCACAGACTTAATATACTATTTTCTTCGAAGAGAGTATAAATATTGAAAATATTTTGCAAAATAATATGCTCATATACATCATGTGAAACAGAAGCCATATGTAAAACAAGATTAAGTTGCCACGAAAGGTAACAAAAAGCTCGTAACATAAAATATATAATAAATAGCCAAGAGCGTTCAATCCAAAAAGTCACCTTGTTCAAAAACAGTAAGCATACTTTCATGAGCAAATTTTCAATTTGCCACTTAAAATTCACAAACGGTTTAAGCGCCTAACGCCTAGACTTGCCAGCCTGAAACTGAGTTAATTTAAGGGAGCTAAGATTTTTTTCTACCTTCAATTTTTTTACCTAAAATGTATTTTAAATTAAATTTTTTTCCAATAATATTAAAATTATTTTTATATAAAATTACTTGAGTGTCTTGATTTTAATAAATCGAATTTTTTCCTGTGGCATTTAAAATATGATTTTTTTTTCTAGTTTTTTTTAAACTTTTTCCTGAGGTATATAAATAACAACTCGAACATTTTGCAGTAGTTGAAGTTCAACATTTTTTTTTTTATTTACTTTCCATGATAAAATTTTTTTTTCTAAAAACCGCTTAAATTATAATTTCAAGCATATTGTTTGTTTTGGGCCATATAACATATCGATAATATGATTTTGGCCTTGTGTTAATCTATAGGTCCAATTTGCCACATACAATTCACAATTGGTTTAAGCGCACAACTATAGACTTGCCAGTCTGAAACTGAGTAAATTTAGCAGAGTTAAGTTTTGCTCTGCTCACTTTTTTTTATTTTTATTTTTCCAAAACATTTTTTTGGTTACATCTCGAAGATTTGAGTGATTGAAGTTAATTGAACTAATCCTTTTTTTCAAAGATTTTTATTTTCAATCTGTATATCAGATCTTTGCAACGCATATAAATTGATGAGTAATTGATTGGCAAGTCCATGTAGACTACCTACAATGTGGTTTTTTTATTTTTTTTAAGTTGAGGTTTTTTTTTAAATGTGAATTCGATTCAAGGACATCTATTTCTCTGCCAGTACAGTCTAAAACAATTATTTTTATTTTATTTTAAAATTCAATTTAATTTTGCATTCAATAATTGTAATAAGCACTATTGATTTATTTAACTTTTTATTTTCATTAAAGACTGTAATTAAAATGTCAAAATTCCTATCAATAACCAGCGCAAGTCGGACTCTCGAAAATGTAAATAGTAGTATAAGAAAAATGGTTTACGTATTATACTGAACTAAGAATTTGATGGTGCGCTCTGAAAATTTTACGAAAACTACGCCTGCTATTATTATTTTATTATTACTACATTTTTTGTTGTCAATTGGATTGAATGGACTTTCAAAATTACAATACCTTATATTAAGTACCTTTTTTGAATAATGGTAGAAAATGGTTTCCAAGAAATGGATAACTACATCATTATATTTTCTTTGATATTGATATTCCAAAAAAAAAAAAAATAATTAATTTAATTTTGTAAATATTAATATAAAGGTCCTTGGTATTGAATTGAATTAACAAAAACTTTAAATTACCTTAAGCACTTACCTTGTTATTTTGTTTTGTTATTATGTTTTCATTGTAATCTAAATTATGTAATAAGATACATCATCATACCCTTGCAAAGGTTGCGATCGATCCAAAACTTTGTTTTTTAAGACAACTTGACCATATTTATAAATTCTGCATATACATATGTATGATCCATTATTATTCACATGATTTGTATCAAAATTGAGCCAATAAATCGTATAGTTGCATTGTAAAACAAGTAAGAGTGCTCTAGTCGGGAGTGCCCGACTAGGAGATACCCTGAACCCAGTCCTTACAATCATTCGTACTACTCTAAGCTCACACATGCTGCAGTACAAGCAGTACAAACAGTGCAAGCGGTTTAAGCAGTTAGCTTGCTCTTTCGCTGAGCCCCACACAATGGAAATTTAAATCTTAAATAACTTCTGTGTTTATTGTCCGATCATATTGAAATTTTTGGGGCAAGCAATTGTCGATAATATGTGTTACCAAACCAAATTGCAAGGTCGTACCATCAAAAATGGGTTTTTTTTACTTTTGGGGGGTTTGGGGGCTGGTATCCAAAAAGTGAAATATTTGTTACATGTGTATGCTATTCGAGATTATACATGTCAAATTAGGGGCCTCTAGCTCTTATAACTTGTAAGTTATATCCAAAAAACGCTGGTCTGAAATCGAAATTTATTGATAACTTTTGAACGGGACGAGCTATCGATAAATTTTAATAAACTTGATCTGTCCCGGAATTAGGAGAACTTATATTCCAAATATGAAGTTTCTAGCTCTTGTAGTCTCTGATATCCGCGTGTTCATACAGACAGACGGACGGACGGACGAACGGACGGACGGACGGACGGACAGACAGACAGACAGACAGACAGACTTACATGGCCAGATCGACTCGGCTGTTTATACTGATCAAGAATATATATACTTTACATGGTCGGAGATGCTTCCTTATGCCTGTTACATACTTTTGCACAAAAACATAATTCCCTTTTTATCCATTTTTAATGGGTTCAGGGTATAAAAATCCTTGAATTAAATACAAAACTCTCAGTAATTAGTTGTGTAATTAAAACGATCGACATTTATTTCCAAATTAAAGAACAATATCTGCAAAGCTATATGAATAAATATATATATATTGATATTTTATATAAAAATGTATATCTGTCGAACTTTGAGGTGACCTTTATAAGCATAATAGCAAGCATATTCGGAATCCTGTGTGTTTTAAAAGTCTTCGAACGCCGAATGACAACATCAGTCGAGCTGCGGCTGCATATCTTTGTCCGCCAACCCACCCCCCCCTCCATTGCGGCATCTGGCTGAAGCCCCATCAGTTGCCACTGCACCACCGCTGTGCTGTCAACGTGGCGTTGCTTGCTGTGCATGTCTTTGTGGTTTTTCAGGCGCTTAACTATAACAACAAAACTTAACACCTTTTGATCGGCAGGCAGGCAGGCAGGCAAGCAGGCAGGCAGTAGCAAAATTGGGGGCGGGGCGACTTTAAGTATGTGACGTGGGCGTACGTGTAGGTGTAAGTGCAAGTGTGTGTGTAGTTATGGCAACGTATAAATTTCGGTAAGCTTGCTGGAGAGCGCATAAGAGCAGCTCGCACGCACACACTCAAACACTCGTGGAGAGAAGCTCGTTATTCATAAACTTAATGCCAAAGAGAGCATAATTTTCATTTTGCCTCCTTTCGGAGGCTTGCTTTACGTTTGCTTTGGCGGCAGCAGCAGCAGCACCTGTCCAATATTTGTATGTAGTATGTATGTATATGCATGTGTGCCTGACTAAAGTACATACGGCAAATAAAAGCCAAACATTGATGTAGCAGTAGCAGCAGCAGTAGCAGAAGCAGCAAAAACACCAATAAACTTGTTCTCGTGTAGCAGCGGTAAGTCGGAATTATATAAACATATACATCAGTGAGCAAACAGTCACACAAACACGCACACAAAAAGTGAGAGAGACACCACATAGCACACCACATACAGCCAAAGCAGCTGGCAGCTGTTGCTGCGCCTTATCAGCGCTTAGATCGACAACGTGCCACATGCAACGCGCAGCGCGGCGTATGAGCAATATGTCTAATAAAAAACCAGCCAAAGCATACCAAACCAAAACAACACAAAACGAAACACACAAGAAGCAGCTAAAACACGACACAAAACATATGTGAGGAAAGTAGTAAAGAGTAGGCCAAATGCCTCGACAGCCGAATACGGCTCATTCAAATAGGCGAAGAAATTCATTGCTGGATAAAGAAATTGATGTTATTAGGTCTTAAACTGAAGCTGAGTTGGTCCGTAAATGTGTTTGAACACAGTGGACGACAATGCGTTCTAAAAACAAAAGTAGATATATTCATTCCAGAATGTTATACTCAACTTATGATATGGAATCTCAGATCAAAAATGCATTCGTTATATTTTTTTGGTCATTTTCGTTCTTAGCCCTTGTTATACTCTTTTCGAAGAAAATAGTATATTAAGTTTGTCCTGAAGTTTGTAACGCATAGAAGGAAGCGTCGGAGACCCCCAAAAGTTACTGCCAGTATGCTTAGAATGACAATACAAATTGATCTAGCCATGTCCGTCTGTCTGTCTGTCTGTCTGTCTGTCTGTCTGTCTGTCTGTCTGTCTGTATGTATGCAAACTAGTCCCTCAGTTTTTGAGCTATCGCGATAAAACTTTGCACAGACACTTATTATTCCAGGGGACAGCACATTGGTCGGAGCCGGCCGGATCGGACCACTATATCTTATAGCTGCCATACAACTCGAAGTCGGTTTTGGCCATATATCCCATGTTTTTGAATCTATCGCGATGAAACTTTGCACTGATACTTATTATTAAAAGAGACATCACATTGGTTGGAGCCGGCTGGATCGGATGACTATATCTTATAGCTGCCATACAACTCGAAGTCGGCTTTGGCCATATATCCCATGTTTTTTAATCTATCGCGATGAAACTTTGCACAGATACTTATTATTCAAAGAAACATCACATTGGTTGGAGCCGGCCGGATCGGATCACTATATCTTATAGCTGCTATACAACTGGCAATGAATTAAATATTCTTAGAACAAAAAAAAATGTTACGCGACAAAACGATTTTGTACAGCTTATGAAATTTCAGTGGTGCAGTTGGCAGAGTGAAAATTGCCTATAGGTTCGAAAAGAGTATAAAATCTTCGGCACGCCGAAGATAATCCTTCCCCACTTGTTTTTTATTGAGTTACCGATCAAAACAAACATTTGGGCATGAATCAAAATATACTATTTACAATATCCATTATAATTTTCTTTCTCTAAACAATCGCAAATCTATGGCAAGCAATTTTGTAAACGTTTCTATTGCTATATAGTACTAAGAAAAGCAGCACTTGCCTAATGGCTTTAATTTCCCTTGAAAGACTGCTGACAAATGGTACCTCATTTTTGGTTGGTCCTTTCACAGACACATAAATACATTAATATAAATACTTACGAAATTGCATTTTTCAGCGCTGCTCAACTTGCCAGAAATGCTTCAGTTATCGTTGCTGATTAGCTAGCAAAAGCAACGTGAAACGCTTGCGGGCAAACTCATCGTTTCTTAGTGAATTAAATAAATGCCAATGATCTGGCTCAAATTACTTGGATATAATAATTGCTGCAAATGCGAAAGCAGCGCAAAATTTTTATACTCTTTTCGAAGAAAATAGTATATTCAGTTAGTGCTGAAGTTTGTAACGCATAGAAGGAAGTGTCGGAGATCCCCAAAAGTTACTGCCAGTATGCTTAGAATGACAATACAAATTGATCTAGCCATGTTCGTCTGTCTGTCTGTCTGTCTGTATGTATGCAAACTAGTCCCTCAGTTTTTAAGCTATCGCGATAAAACTTTGCACAGACACTTATTATTCAAAGAGACATCACATTGGTATGAGCCGGCCCGATCGGAACACTATATCTTATAGATGCTATACAACTGGCAATGAATTAAATATTCTTAGAACAAAAAATAAAATTGTACTCGACAAAACGATTTCTTACAGCATATGCAGTTGGCAGAGTGAAAATTGCCTAAAGGTTCGGAAAGAGTATTAAATCTTCGGCACGCCGAAGATAATCCTTCCCACTTGTTTTTTTTTTGTAATTCTATCAAATTTGCAAATCTGTACTTGTGTGTATATTTATAAAAGGCAAAATACTCCAACTATACAGGAAAACATTTTGTAATAAACCCAAAATTCAGACTGATCCAATCGATTTGATTTCATGTTTTATATGGGGTATTACATCCTCGGTTTTTGATCGGGGTGATTTAGTTGGACTTCTAATGGTTCTGGTTTGTTTTGTTTACATTTTTAGAAGATTTTTGGCTTTTATTCCGCATTTCGAACAAATAATTTAGTTTTCTTAGAAATATAAAATGAGTAAAAACTATTTTGTAATTAGAATTGACCATTTTGCATTACCGAAAAATCAAAATGATCGAGACCAAAGAGTTTTTCTAACTAACGAAATAAAAAATATACGATTAGTAATAAATTGCCTCTTTAGAAAAGTAATGTATTTTTATAATGAATTGACTCGTTTTAAATTTGTTTTTTTTTTTTTGAGCATTCTGATAATTTTAAGTGGCAGCTACTAGTTATCGAGCAAACTTATTTGTCAGGAGTACACCATAAGTTTTGCGACATTTGCACCAAATACGCAAAACGCACCATAAAGTGCGAATAATTCTTATGCAAGCATTTTAAATTATTTGCGTTACTACAGACTGCAGAGTCCCTAATCCTAGTGTTCTTTAACTTTTGACCAGATACATATTGGTTTGCTTTGTTTTGGTTTATCTTATGCTTATCGAGAGACTAAACTATGCAATTAATGTACAAACCTCTAGTTAGGCCACAATGTGGCTCCTGTGCTACAGCAATCCCTGCATCTCGTTCATGAACTGCATGTAGGCGTCATCCTTTGTGGGCGGCTTGTGCGCCTCAGGCGGAGCATGGTGGCGCTCGCTCGCATCGTGCAGGCTAGCCAGATGCTTGGCCCTCGCCCCACGACGCATATCCTCGCGCTTCACGCGCAACGTGGACGGCACAAATCGAGTGACATCCGCGCTTAGATTCCTGAAAAGAAAATATGATCATTGTATATATATATAAACAATCTTCGAGTGAAGCATACCTGATTTGCGGTTTGGCCGTAATGGTGGTGACACCTTTGCCTGGCTCCTTGAGGGGCGGCCCACCCAGATTGCCATGCTTCAGATGATGCCCGGCCATGCGAGGCGGCAATCCCGGCGGCGGTCCTGGCGGCATGCGTATACCCATGCGCGGCATTGGGCCCAGAGGGTGTGGCGGTCGGGCGCCAGGTGGCGGACCCGGTGGCATGCGTAGTCCAAAGCCGGGCAGACCCGGTCCGGGCGGTCGCATCGGCGGTGGCCGGAACATAATGCCCGGCGGCGGCGCAATGCCGCGCATGTGTGGCAACTGAGACAGCTGTGGCGGCGCCGGCGCCGGCGCAATTGGCGGCAACGGTATGGCAGGCAGAGATGGCGCCGTCGGCGGTGCTGGTACCGTTGTGACGCCAGGAGCGGCGGAGGCAGTTGGGAGGACAACAGCCGCTGGCTTGGCTGGCTCTTTGGTGGCATTGATCGCTGGCTGATTTTCATCGCCATCGCTGGCCATGTCATCGTCCGCATCATCGTCGTCGTCTTCGTCGTCATCGTCTGTGGTTGTTGTGGTGACGCTGCTGTGGCTGCTGTTACGACGCCGGCTCCCTGGCGATTTACTCTCGGTGGCGCTGTCATGCTTATCGTCCTTGTCGGTCGGCTCCTTGTCGTGCTCCGCATCAGTTTGCAGCTTGCGATGCTTGCGCTTGTGCACATGCTCCATTTCCTTCATGAAGTCGTCGATGTTCTGCATGCGCTGCTGCAGCTTTGGACTGGTCGCCAGCGTCTCTTCGTCGCCTTCGTAGTCGCTGTTGCCCTCGGCATCCGAGTCGAGCTCGACCATGGCAAATAGATCGGGCGGCGGCCCTGGCGGTACACCCAGCCAATCCTTATCCTCATCGTCCTTTGCCTTGTCCAAAAGGGCGTCACTGTTACCGCTGCCACCTTCACTGTTCTTGGTCACGCCCGGAGGCGCACCGGGCGCAAAAGGTGGCAAGGCTAGAGTCATGGGTGGCGGCGGCATGCGAATGCCACCGCCCGATGGAAAGATGATGTTGTTGTTGGTGTTGTTGGCACTGTTGGCTGCACTGGCGCCGCCCGCACTGGCATTGGCGGCGGTTACCGGCGCCGGCAATGGTATCTCGTCAATCTGTACGCTCTGGGCATGCTTCACGCTTTCATAATACTGTTGCTTTTTCAGACGCTTTTTCTCGTAGTCGACCTCCTTGCGCTTAAGCTCGGCCCAGTGCTCGGGCTCGTCATTATGCTACCAGGAGAGCACAAAGTTATTGGAGTTTTTCATTATTTATGGGTTTTTTTTGTTAGTGGTTCCAATCATTTATATTTCTAAGTTAATATTTTCTACTTATTTTATTCATGTATTCCCCAAAGTAGAGCATTAAGTTTCATTTTAAATTGCGTGGCACTACTAAAAGTTTTTAATTGATGAGGAAGTTGATTCCAGGAGCAAACAGCATGAATAAATAAGTGCCTTCCATCTCTTTAAAGAATAATGTGAATCATTCAATGCTAGTACAAGAAACCTCATGAAAATATTGCAGCACAAATCTTAAGTTTTTGTAACATTATTCCAAATACACATATAAATACATTTGTATATACATACTATACGTACGTTCATGTCTCTATTGGGTTTCTTCGAAGCAAACCACTCCGACTTTTACACTAAAAATCATGTTACTAAAATGTTATCCAATAATCAAATAACAAAATCTGAACTGATTCCATTTTGTACATTCCTATCGTAAACGTGCGAATGTTAAGTGCGCGGCTCCTGCAAATGCCCATATGCATTATATACACTTACATAGAGTCGCATCACGCGATCGAAGGTTTCCTTGAGCTTCTTGCGCTTGTCGCGCAGCACTTTTTCATTCAGTGGCGACGGCTGCAGCACATTGTACTCTGAATGGAGGAAACGGATGAACTGGGATTAATTGACATTAATATGAAAATGGGTGCGCTACTTACCCATCTCGTCTATCTTCTCCATCTCTTCGAGTATCTGTGAGGGATCCTTGTTCTTGAGCACGGCAGCACGCACCATTTGGCGCTGTCGCTTATTCTTCTTCAGCTCCTTTTTTCGTGCCTCCTTGCCTGTGTGTACATGTGTGAAACGTTTGAAGATTCGCCTATGTACTTATATGGTGCTAGAGTCTTGTACTTACGCGCCTGGTCTGTTGGATTCATGTATTTGCCACTTTTCGTGGTGTTTATGGAGCGTCGCCCCATTCTGATGTGCTTGTTTTTGTTTGATTTATAAAATTATTAAAAGCGAATTTCTGCTCCGGCGTTTTGACTACAAAAACACAAGTGCTGCAAAATACAAAACCGTATGCCATGACAAAACATTCGATAACGATAACGAGTACTTTGAAATACTCACGACCTCAACTCAAACGGTGTGGCAACACTGTGCGTCAAATGAAGCCGGCAAATCTGCGAAGCGACTAAATAAAGCAAAAACGAAAATGGCTGAAGGCATCTCGATCACCAATAGCTTTTTAAACGCTTTTAACGAACTTAAATTGGGCAACGTTTGCATTCCAGATGGCTTAAAGAAGGTAAGTAATAAAAAACATCAACAAATTTGGTCGCGTCGATTGATAAACTTTTCAAAATACGTGCAGCTGCCAGAGCCGAACGGCACTCACGATCTCACGTGCGACCTGCTGTTTGGGGCAGAGCCGAACGGCACTCACGATCTCACGTGCGAACTGCCCCAAACAGCAGGTCGCACGGACAATAGTGACGACATGGATTCGGACTCGGAATCGGAATCAAAATCAGACGTGATTATCGTTGTGGAATCTTCAGACTCGTCTGAGGTAAGCTTTATCCGGACATCAAATTTAAGCCTGGACGAAACGGTATCGGAAGAGTCGACTTGGGAATCCTATACAGATACCGATACCATACCTGAAACCGAATCCGAAAGCGGGTTCGCCGTCAATGGCAGCAGTAAGTTGTCACAACAATAACAAATCTCAGCATATATAGCATTTAATCACGAATGTTTACGTTTCAAACTGGTAATTCAACTCAATTAATTCTAAACTAACAGCTCCAAATAATAATAATATGGATAATCTTGTAAGTATGCCAATCAAGCGCGATCACGACGGCTACCCGATCGGCAAGGACTCGCAACGTAAGTTAATACGTCTAGAAAATCATAGCTCGCAAATTTATAATTGACGCGTATATGAGAAAACAGTGGTGACGCCGCTGCCGAGCCAACGAGTGATAACCACCACACGCAGCGGACGTGCCGTGCGTGCACGAATTGATCACAAGTTCGACTATTCGTCGGAGCAGCAAGATGACCCAGATGATTCGTTTGATCCTGGCTACGCCGATGAGGATGATGATGATGATGATGAGGAGGACCTGGACTACAGCGAGCATAATATCTATCCGTCATCGCACAAACAGCGACGCCTTTCCATGCGCAGTAGCTGCTGCAGCAGCAGCGACGTCGACTCTATACTCGACATGGATACAATCATCTATCTGGATTTGAAGCATCCCGTGGCCATTATTAACAGCGAGCCGACGACCGATGCGGGCGTCGAGTGCGATAGTGAGTTTAGGGTTCGTCTGCAAAAGTTCCTGGGTCTGATACCGGCGAAGCGCCGTCTCTACAATCCCATGTCCAACTTCGACATGGAGGACAATCATATGGACGAGGACGAATTGACGCCCATGGAGCGCAGTCGCCTCTGGGCTTCAAACAGCGCCAGCGTCAACGTCAACCAGTCATTAGATGTGCCCGGCCCGGTGACATCTGGTCCCAAGGCAACCGCTTTCCCAATGAACGTCGATATGCAAAATCTGATATATTCTGATATGGTGCAGCGCATTAATGCCATGGATTTCGAGAGTAAAACTCCGCAGCATATCAAGGAGCCGATCGATCTGAGTGGCTTGCCCAGCGCGCCGAATCGTGCGCTCATTTGTCAAAAGCACAAGAATATACCCACCTTTTCTGGGCCCAGTGCAGGCTACTATAGCTTCGTGGATTCGTTAAAATGTTAGTATGTCATAAAGTTGCTATATCGAACCAGCTTACCGTATGAGCTTTACCCAACAAACAACAATTGTATACGCGAAGGTATATATTTTAGCAATAACTAAGAGTACTCAGCTAGGATCATATCACCTCATAAGTTTCAAATATTACAGTAGTCAACAAAATTTAGCCCTTTTCACAATATGGTTGAGAGCAAAATATATATTTATTTTTTATCGCATTTCAGGCCTTAAGTAACGAAAGTCAGGCCAAATATTTTCTATTGTTAGACTTTCTTTTTAATACTTTCAGTAATATTGCTCATTTACACTTGGTACATCAAGATTTTAGTTTTGGAATTATTATAACCTATATAAAAATATGTGTCGTGACTTTGATCAGATTTATATATTTCTGGGCATATTTATTGACTTTGTTTTGACGTTTTGGTTTTAAAATTGGTTAATTACCAGTATAATGAATTTTTTTAAAAATCCAACAAAATAAAAATATTAATTTTTAAAATTGTTGAACAAAAAGCATACAAAGTCCTAGATATATACTTAAGAGAAAATCAATTTAATTAATAAAATAATACTTAAAATATTTATATCAGGAAATAATCACATCTGTACAAAAATAATATGAATTACAGTCTTACTTGGCAGTGAGTGTAAGAAAGTAAGAGCGATTAAGTGAAATGAAAAATGTATAGAACGAAAAAGAAAGAGAGAGAAAGTCAGACATTTACAGTGCAACGCATTTAAGTATGTACTACACATGTTTAATCGACGGGGCTATCCACATTTTGTAATTGTTGTCTTGATAGTCAATAATAGCTGCAATTGTATTTTGTTTGCAGCAACAACGCCTCTGACAGTGTGTCATCCACTTGCTGTGATCTACCGCAAGCGCGACTTTGAAGCGTGCAAGATGCAGCTGGCCAGGTTCTTGTTCAACATGTTCAATCACCAGATCTTCCACTGTGGTTTGCGCCCGAGAATTTGTTGGCAAAGCTGCATGAACACGACCAGCACGGCTGTGTATCGCATTGAATCTGGTGGACACCGTGTGTCCTCCATTGTTCTTTGGGGGAACATAAGACGGTCCGGATTGATGGTCGATGCGCTGCTGCACGAAATGTGCCATGCGGCCGCCTTTGTTTACCATGGAGAAACGGGACATGGCGACAACTGTCGCAAGTGGTGAGTGGGCTTAAACCAAACTTGCGATATGTCCAAATTGGATGAGTGTATTGAGTTGAGATGTTTTTTTTTTAATACTGCTTAATATTTGTTTGCAGGGCATATCGCGCCAAAACGCTGTTTCCCGAGGTGACGGAGATTGAGGACTGCAAGCCGAGTTACAGGTACACTTGCCTCCTATGCCGTGGCCGCTCCTTTGGCCACATCAAGTTCGAGGATGAGGAGCCGCTGCT